>VZRU01015709.1:97811-112738 GCA_013398155.1 Pedionomus torquatus | reverse complement strand
TCTCCTCTCCTCTCCTCTCCTCTCCTCTCCTCTCCTTTCCTTTCTTTTTCTTGCCCTTTCCTTTCTTTTTTAAATCATCATGTGCTGGGAATCCTGTCTTTAGCAAATGCATGCCTGAACAGCTGTCTGTGAAGTGAAGAATTACAGAAATCATTGCCGCTCATGATTTTGTTTACATAGTCCGTGGAAATATGGTAGAGCAGTGATGTCAGAATTTTTTCCCCAGAAGCTTTGTTTTAGCAAGGAAACCGCTCTGGTAAAGGCATATCTTTACGCGCAGCACACCAAACACAGGCGACTTTGATCTTCTCCACTGATCTGAGTTTTACTGTAAAACAAATTACTAGAATTTCTCAAGAGAATGGTTTATCACAAAGGATAAAAAAACATGGAGGAGGAATTGTTTTGAAATTGCTTCTAAATTTTCCTTTCCAGTTAATCTGCGGCTGTATGACTGTTACTCCAACATAGACCAGTCCCAAGGAGCCCATGCTGAGAGATTTCCCAAAGGCACTATCAAGATATATCATGGAGAGAAAATAAGATGTGTTGATCGAAGGCCTCAGGGGAAAACTTCATCTGAGAGTACATCAAGGTCTACATCTGAGCTACCCACCTTAAATACCTTTATAGGAAACAATGATCCCATCGATATGGGATGTCGGCCATTATGGGTGGCCACAAGGAAGATGTTCAGGTGATATCCTCCTCAACCTACAGCAGATGTCTACATTTGGTCACGTAAATCATGTGTGAAATATGATCTGTTTTCCCCCATTCAATATAAATAAACCACTGGGATTAACTGGTCAGGTGAAGTCACCCATGCCATTGGCAACAAAATTAGAAGAGAACAATATTATAGGTTGAACAAGTGTCTCCAGAGCAGATAGGAAAGTGGCTGTGAGTGCTCTGGTGATATTCCTTAATTACTTCCATCAGTTAACGAGTTTTTAAAGACGATCCTGGAGTACTAAGCTCCGTGATCTAGGCAAGCTGTGCAGGTATTCAACACTGGCCAGAAGGAGGAATATCTATTCTGCCAGGGTTTCCAGTGTTTTGTAAAATGAGAAATCATTCCCATTTAAAATTAAAAGCTAAAAGTTGCTATTGCCTCCAGGTTAAAAATACTGAAAGAGAATGTATTGGGATGTTTTGTTAGACTGTGTGGCAGGAGGTAATTTGTTTTGACTTTTACATGATATCAACTTTTAAGTATAACTGGTTATGTAGAACTATATAGTCTACTCTAATAGAGCAGGACTGTATTATGATATAAAAGTCAAAATGTCACAAATTGAAACTACACTATCTAAATGCAGTGTTTTGACTTCTGCCTGACCAAAACCTGTCATCAACATGTGAACAAGTTCCTGCTTGATTTCAGAAAGAACAGCATTTTCCAGTGGAAAGCCTCTTGGTCAAAAATATTTTGACTGTCTCTGCTAGGGATAGAAACAGAGGGTGAGTGCAGGAGAAATACATGCTATGGCTTTTCTGCCTCACTCATTTTGCTCAGTTTTACTCTGTCCACCTGGGGGTCACTGGACCAGAAGTGGTGCAGTTACTACCGTTGACAGAATATTGGGACTTCACCAACAGTGAGGAACAAGTAACTCGAATTTTGGACTTTCTCATCATCATCAAGTGCAAGATTTTTGAGGTAAGTCTTTTTCCTGCTACCCAGTGGGTCAAGCACTGAACAGCCTCATTTGCCTTAGAGACAAGTTACTGCTGATCTGCTGCTGATGGTGGTGATCTGTGAGCAGCAGAAGTTGTCATCATCAACCCTTTCAGCCTGTGGCTCAGGGCAGTATATCCTCCCAGCTCCCACCGACACGTGTCCCTGCAGAAGTCCCACCTCCACGGCTGTGGTTAAATTGAGTCCCTGTGGGTTGAGAACCTCTGCTTTAGGAAATAAATGTGATTCTCCCGATTGCCTTGATGCACGCAACAATTCTGGAGTTTCCTTTCACTACACAGGGAGATGTGGCCACTGCTGCAGCAATGCCCAGCGGTGTCCGCAGAGGATTTTTGGTGCCCTGACACCTCATGTCAGTGCTAAGCTTTACTGAATCCCAGCTGTGCCTTTACATTTAGTTGTTAAATTGTAGTAGCGCTGTCCTGAAGATGGAAACTTCCCTCATTTGGACCCCACAAAATTTATACTGGAGGTAAAATTACTCATTTCTCAGACAAAGGGGTTACTTACCCCAANAGCCACAGCTTCTCTGGGCAGCCTGTTCCAGTGCCTCACCACCCTCACAGCAAAGAATTTCTTCCTAATATCCAATCTAAATCTCCCCTCTTCTAGTTTAAAACCATTACCCCTTCTCCTATCACTCCACTCCCTGACCAAGAGTCCCTCTCCAGCTCTCCTGTAGCCACTTCAGATCCTGGAAGGCTGCTAGAAGGTCTCCCCAGAGCCTTCTCTTCTCCAGGAGTCCACAGTCAAAGCCTTGATACAGCGAGGACTCATGGTCAGGGTCTGACCCACCCAGACTCCATCCACGTGCGCTTTCAGCTCCTTAAGACATGGCTCTAGAACCACTAGAAATACGTTTTCCATCTAGGCCCTTCCGAACCCAAACTGAAAATGATGGTCTGAGTAAAATTTTGCGCTGCTCTTTTAAAGTTTATGAGTCTGTAGCACGTAATTTACCCCCGGTAAGTGACGCAGAGGTGGTTTCGTGCTCCATGTAAAGCTCAGCCAACACCAGCCCTAAAGATAGATCATCAGTGTTTAACTTGTGAAAAGAATGTTGATGACATTTTCTTTTCTTTACTCCGCTAAAGACAAGAGAGGTTCATGTAAAACATAAGCTCTGGCCCCTTTCCAGCTTTAATGCAATTTACTGCAAAAGTGCTCACTTTTTTAATTAAGCTGGAATGCTGCTACTTTTCGTAGGAATGCGAAGCGAGCGGGTTACTGACAGAGGGAAGGGCTAATGACTGCAATCTGCTCTTAAATGAGGAGAGCGAGGCTTCGCCACCTCCGCTGGGCTTTGCTCAGGAGCAAAGTTTCCTCCTCGGAGCAGGCAGGGAGCAGAAAACGTCTAAATGTTTGAATGACTGAGGAGGAATTCTGCAAGCCTCTTCCCTCTCTGGTGAAGTCACCGTGATCAAGTGGCTGGGACATGAATTTCATAAGCTGATCCAGTTTCTGAATAAAAAAAAAGTCTGGGTTGTTTGTGGGGTTTTATTTTATATATATATATTTTTTTTAACTTCAAATGGCTCAAAATGAAGAATCTACAACCCCTCCACATGTGCCCGTAGCAAGCTGTTTATGGAAGCAGAGCATAAAACATTTGATCGTGGTTTTGATCCAGAACATGCAAACATTTGTCCTCTTGTGCTGGCTTCACCTGGTGGCTTTCATTTTCTTCGACATAAAGGCAGGGTGAAGCGAAGTAATAGAAAAATAGAAAACATCTTTGTCGAAAATGAGATTGCAGCTGTGTAACTGGAGCGCACAACCATAAATCAGAATGTCAAATCCAAAGCACATGACTTTTTGCGAGTTCTCCATGTGTGCTATAATGTGATTACAGCCTGGTTACTATTATGATTTAAAACAAAGTCTTTCATGCTAGAAACAAAATGCGGAATGCGAGCAGCCTGGGGGAGAGAGAGACGGGAGATTTAGCCCTGACTGTCAGAGGTGGGCTAGAGGGTTTCAAGTGCTTCTCCGTCAGGTGTGAGGGGACGAGGGAAAGGACTCAGCCCCAGCTTTGGCAGCAGACTTAACATCAGGGACAAATTAGCCGGTGGTGTTCGGCTCTGTCTAACGATCCTCAATTAGGGATGGGGTAGGTTTCTGTCTCCCCACGTCGTAGAAAATCCTGAAGCCAAATACACAGATTACAGAAGTCATTCTTTTCTGTCTATCACATAAACAAATGGTCCAGCTGTTATTGCTAAGATTCCAGTTTGAAAACTTGGACTTTCTTGTATAAACTTCAATGTAATGGTATTTAAAGTGTCATAGACAATAAGAATCTAATCCTAGTCAATAAATTGCAGACTAGTTGCATGAGCTTCGAGAGCTGTTAAAGACAGCTGTGCTTTTTTTGTAATTCAAGTCATTTCCAAATTGGGCAGCCCTCCTGGTGTATTTTCAGACAAACACAGTGTGCTCAGAAAATGTGTTGTTTGCAGCAGCACGAGCATGAAGGCGAGGGCGTCACATCACCCGGAGACAAGGCGGAGATGGCACTCTCCATTTCTGAGAAGCTCAGGTTGACCAGGGGGAATCGCTGAGATGTCTGTGAAAATAGTAAATGGCCCTGCGGGTCTTCCAAGGGATAAACGTGGCCCTCGTGGAGAAGAAGGGGAATATTCCTATTAGCTACGACCGAGGCAGCGCTATAAATGGGTCTGTAGAGATTCCCATTCCTTTCAGAGAGAGGGGAAAGAGGGCAAGCGTTTTTTAACTATCACTCAGCTGTGTTTTGGAGAAATCATAGGATCATAGAATGGTTAGAGTTGGAAAGGACCTTGGAGATCATCGTGTTCCAACCCCCCTGCCAGGAAGGCTGTAAGGGGGTGAAGAAGGTGGACAAAGCAGTATTTTCCCCAAACCAGCCTTCTGCCGTGCCGCTGAGGAGGGCTGGTTGGAGCCACATGGGCTTCACCGATGTGAGATGTCTGGGACACATCTCAATGCGTGTGACTTCTCCCGCCGGGATCAAACACGAGGGGTCAGAGCGGGGCTCCCAGGGTAGCAAATTTTGGGATTGCGATCACAGTTTTGCAGGAAGAGCGGCAACCACCGGCCTCTCTAATTCCTCTTGTTGACCCCAGCGGGAGAGCAACGCTTCTGAAGACCAGACAGGTGCTTGCAATAAGCCTTCAGAGCCTCCCCACCAGGCTCAGGGTGGAAATCTTGGCTCAGATCTATATGTGCAAGGTATTTCAAACGTTACATTTGAAACCGGTTAGCACGGGGTCACCGCTTGGTATTGCAAGGTGCCCCGTGGGAGCTGGTTGAGGCGAAAGGTGTCTGCGCACTTGCTGCTGGGCTGTCACTCTCCCTCCGTTGGCAGCTGTGGTGAAAAACATCCAGTTGAGCTGCTTCAAGGGTATTTTTCCACATCTGTGAGCGCCAGGCAGATTAATCTCTTTCTTTCCCTCCCACCGCCCCCCTCCCCGGTAAGCCATTTTATGACCATCAGACGTTTTACACCTGAGAAGCAGCCTTGCCTCCTGCAAGGATTGCTCCACGGTGCTCAAACATCTGCCCCTCAGCACGGATCAAATATCCTTCTCCTTGTCAGCAGCATGAGGAAAACAGACAAGCTGGCGGGGAAAATATAAATCAAAAGCCTCCACTGCAGGGCAGGATTTTGCCAGATCTTTTCGTGGGGCCGCGTCCCCGGCGAACTCACCTGGGGGTGCAGGAGTCTCACCGAGCACCTGCTGCAAGGGCATCCCACCACCAGCATGGCCTTAAATAGGTGGGAGTAAGGTGCTTTTTGTCAAAATCAAGCCCACCCCCCCCTGCCTGGGTTGGCCCAGAACTGCTTGGGGAAGGGTCCCAGGATGGCCCTGAGCCCACAGCCAAGACCTCATCCTGGAGCCCAGGAGCTTTGGGCTGGATTTCCAGCTTGGCCACAGGCTTCCTGTGTGGTCTGGGGCAAATCATAAGCTGCATGAGGCCGGCTCTCGGTTTACTGATATTTTGAGAGAGCCGTGGTTTGGCAGGTGAACGAGCCGCGTCCGTACGCGGGGAGAGGAGGTTTTATTATTAGCGATGGTGGCAACAAGAAGCGCCGGCTCCGTCCGCGCACGTCGCGATTTTGCAAGAGCCCGGGCACGGGGGTCGGGATGAGAATCCTCATGGGAGCAGGGGTTTCATCCCCGCCTTGTGTGCAAATGGCAGCATCTCCGGGAGAGGAACCCTCGCCGGTGCGAGCAGCCCTGAAGCCAGTCCATCATCACGTATGCTCTCAGGAATGCGCTCTTGCGTGGGTCCCTGTAGACAACCCTGATTCATCACCTCCAGAGCAATTAATAAAAGGCGGCTGGCCCTTCCCCAATATATTGAAAATGATTTGCAATTTGAGAGTGAGAGTCAGTGTTGTTTTTCACATGGAATCAGTTTAATTAATCACACTGTTTGAACAGCTGGGTCCGCCATGCATTTCTACTCCAGTTCAGCATTCCTAGAAAACTTGTCGAGTATGAATCAAAATAATACCATCTCCCTGCTTCCAATGATTAATCGCATATCTCTCCTTCTCATTCACACCTAAACATCAGCTAAATCAAAAGCAGCCTCCTTCCCCACCGTTGAGTTTGTGGCTACTCGCCAGTCTAGGATAAATTATCTAGAGAAGTCTTTGAAAAGCTGTTGGTCTACCCTCAAGCTTTTGTTATCAATGTCTGTTGCAATTCACATGTATTTGTAGTCTCCAGGAGCCAGAGACCACACAGGAAACGTGTGCGTTCCAAAATTAAGGATTTGTGGCACAGAATTAAAAAATAAAATTAATTTCTAGCATCTGGAAGTCCGAGTGAGGTATTTGGGGGAGGTCTCCAAAGGGCATCGGAACAAAGGGCCAGAGTTTTGAAGACTGTGGCTCTGATTTCCAACATGAAGTCTGCTGTGTCCTGAACATTTCTGTTTGCTTAGAGCAAGACTTTGTCTTTGGCTTCACAGCCGTTGACTGGTGCAGATGTAGCGTGGTCACTAACACCATGTATGTTCTGTGTCCTCAGGGTTCATGCAGGAAGCGGTGGCTGTGCAAGCAAGGATCAGCACGCAAGAGATGAAGGTGCAAGGGACTTCTCCATGGGTTCCTCCAGGTCTGGGGGGCTCTTGGCAAGTGGGTGCAAACAACAAACAACTGGTTTTGAGAATGCAAAAGTGAAGATGTTTGTAAAAACAAAGGAGACCTTCAGGCAGACATTAGAAGTTTCTCACTTCAATAGCAGAGAACACTTTAGATTGTTTGAGTTGCCTACCCCAATGGAGTCATAGTAGAGCAGGGCTTTTACCAAATCCCTGCCACAGAAACCTGCTCCTAGCCCTGGGTAGGTTCACGGCTTGCTTTCCTCCAACCATGCAAGGAGACAGGAATATGCCATTGGGCATGAGCCTTGAGAACGCAAAAAAGAGGTTAGAAATCACTGAGCCTTCCCTGAGGACCACCCAAGATGAGCTAAATATGGGGTTTCTTTTAAGTGGGGTTGGGATCAAAGAAAAAAGGAGATTAGAGCCAATAGGGAGCTAAAAGGTAACATCTGGTCCTTTTCTGTGATCACCAATAGAAAGAGGCTTTCTCTGGACAAGCAAAGTGTCCAGAGGAGCCTGTACTTTAGCATGATTAGGAGGTGCAAGTGGGAATTTGGGCTCAGAGATGTTGCTCTGGTGTCTTCTTCTGGTTGTAGCATCTTTCCACATTGCATAAGAAAGACATCAGGCCTGGAGCCATGGTCTCGGTCACCTTAGAGGCTGATCGAGACACCTTAACCCATCTGTGCTACACAGAGAAGTGCTACATGGAGGCACTTGAGACACCTTGAAGCGAGGAAAGCACTGGCTAAAGACAATAAGTACCATCCCAATGTTGCCTCACGCTTGTCACAGCATTACAAGGCCAGGACAAGGCAACATATCCCATCTCCAGGCAGCACAGCATCATCCAAGGATGGGCATGTGAAGAGACGAGTCTGAGGCTGCTCTCCCACCCTCCTCTCACTGTTGTCTGCCTTGACATTGGTGACATTACGCCCATCCATCCCCCATGAACGAGTTCTTCTCCAGTTCCATGGGAAACACTGAAAAAGATGGGAAGACAAGGGTGGGAAGACAAGGGTGAGCGCAAGCTTTGCGTCGTTCCCAGGCTGGCCGTGAAAGGCTCTGGTGGGGGACCATCAATCCGCCCTGTCACCAGGGGTGCTAATTAACCAGAGTAAAGTGCCTCTGGGTGATAAGCAAATCTAGTCGTTGACCTTCTGAGGACTGAGTGATAGCAGGACAAGTCCTTAACTTGACAGCTTAGTGGGCAGCAGATGACAAGTCCCTGTTGCCAGAGGTCAGCTGCCTTTTCCCAAAGGTTCCCTGTCTGCTTTTTAAGCCCGTGGTCCAGCATTTTGGTGGTGATTTTGCTAATTCTTAAGGAGTGGAAAAGGGCGGGTATTGTTTTCTCATGATCATTGTGTTTTTCCATCCCTGCCGTCTGCTGACCCATCTTGCAAAAGCCTTGCCATGACTTCTGGCAGAGCAGACGTCTTGCAGGCTCTTAAATAGTGACACATAAGTACATTTGCCAGAGTACGTATGTCAAATCACTTGCCAGGGTTTTGTTCTTAAATGTGCTGTTGGGTGACATCCCCTTGTCTGCTGCAAATGTATTAAATACCAGATTTCTGCAAAAAACTAGCCCTCAAAATGAATCACACCACACTCTTGTGTTCTGGCGTTCAAAGTGGCTGGGCAAACCTGGCTTGCTCTGCAGATCCTTCAGGATCTCTCATTCATGTTATTTAGCTGCCCAGGGTTGTACATGGCACCAAAGGGAGGGAATAATCTGTCCCCTGCATCCATCATTGGCAGGAAAAGCAAACCTGGATGTATCATGTGACAAACTCAAGGAAATTTCTAACAGAGATGACAAAAACATCAGAATGGGAGTATATGAGGAGGTCTTCACCACCAGGTTGAACTGATTCTGCCAAGGGGCAGGAGGATGGATGATGAGGAGGAGACCTCTGGAGCTCTCCCAGCCCTGGGACCCACACATCTGTGCACATGGAGGATGTGACGATGAAATCATGCTGCTGCTCCCTCAGGCTTCTCACCCACAAATTCCCCCCATCAGATCCCACTTCTTCTATACATTTCTGGCAAGAAAATGCATACTTTGNAAAAAAAAAAAAAAAAAAAAAAAAGAAAAACCCTCAGTTTGCTCTCCATAATGATACCAGATATCCTGCCAACAAAAATACAAACCCTGAAATGGATCTAGTTCTTTTCCCACATTTTTCTAAATATAAGGTCTGAATAGCAGCTCCAAGCTCTCACTTGGAAGGAAAGTTGCATCCCAGTACTGGGGTTTAACCTCAGCGGGGAGATGATTGCCTCCGGCGGTACCTCAAGATTGCAGCCCTGACGCGGGGTTTCCCTGCAAGTTGCTGCCGGAGGAGCTGCTCTACCCAGGCTGAAGCACGTGGGAAGATGTGTGGGGCCAGCCCAGGCTGGAAGCAGCCCGTTTTGCTGCCTCCAAGCCGGTGGGAGACTTTAGCTGGGACAACAGATGGAGCAACATCAGCAAGGGGTTGGGATCCTTGAAGTGTCTGGGTAGACTGGGCCACCAAGGGGACTCGTAACCAGGTGAGCAGCCCCTGCTGACCTCAGGAACCCCGGGGGTTCCGTCTGGCTGTATTTTGATCACATCTCACGGGAGCCTGCCTACGTCCTTATGAATTGTCTTCAAAAGGGCAACGGGCAATTCTGAGTCACGCAGTGGAGTGTGTAGTCACGCTGCCAACATGAAAGCATTTCTAGCAGGTAACAGAGGGTCTTTCTAGTTTTCCTTCCCACTGCTTGGATTGCAACAAAATTTTTCTTTTTAAAAAAATAGATTAATTAAAGATAGAAGAAAAATGCAACCTGGAGAAAACAGAAGTGCTATTTTTTTTCTGTTTGTGCATATGCAGTTCAGCCCCCTCAGGTTTTGTAAAGTCTGGGATGAAGACCACAGGGATTACACCCCAGATGTGCACAGGTATCAAGAGGATATAAAGTTCTTGATGAGTTCAGCAGCATTTGGAGCCAATGCAAGTCAATGCGTGTTGTAGAAGACCAGAATATATGCACATTCTGGCTGCTTCAACTCTTTTTAGATGCTGTGGAATTGCTTATGCCCTGCCTGGGGCACTCTGGGGCAGGGGCATTGCTCACGGAGGGCATGGCTGAACCAGGGAGCACCTGACTGGAATGACCAACCCTCTCGGTGGGTTGAGTTCTCCATTAAAACCTGAATACCCAAATATCCTCCTGTGGTCTGCAAAGCTGACCACAAAGTCTTCCACCCGCACTTTTGCCAGGTCCTTTTCAGGCTCTTTTCCAGGGCTTGGATGACATTAGGTTTACAGGATCATCCACCACCTCCCCTTCAGGGTCTTCCCATTTGGTCCTTTTGCTGCTCCCAACCCTCTTTGTCTTAGCAGGAGCTGGGGAGATTGGAGATGCCATGGCTCTGGAAACATAGACTATACAAACCCCGGCTTCTGGCCTTGAAGAAGAATATTGCAGCAAGGAAGCTTAAAAGAAGCCTTCTCGGGTGCTGGAGGTGGGAGCGACATACACATGGGGAACCCCGCCGGGCATTCCACCGAACCAGTGCCACCCTCCTGGGCGCATCCTCAAGCCACATTTGTCAAACACGGTGTCCGTTGAAAGAAATGACCTTTTTTCCAACGACCTTCTGGAAAAGCTGTGCATGTTTTTCAAAGGACATTGGAAAATATTGATTTTTTTTTTTTTTTTATTATTCCCCCTTCCCCTTCTATTTTAATTTTTTCCCTCATTCTCCTCTTTCTTTTCCATTTTCGGTGCCTGGATCCTCCAGTTCTCCCAGTAAATGAAAATGTTCCATGGAGTGGGAAGCTGCAGGGATGTGTCTGGGCGCAGCCTCCCAGGGACGTCTGGCCCCGAGCTCGGTGGGAACGGCCGCTCATTCACTCACAGCAGCCTTTTTTTTTTTGGTGTGTGTGGCAGTCGCTGAAAAGTGCCTGCTATCTGCCTGCGCTGTTTCAAATGTTAAGTCGAGTCATTCAAAACATTCCCTGTGCTTTTTAGCTCATAAAACTGCTGAAGTACATCCTGTACAGTGAGCAAATTACTCAGCTTTAAGCAGATATTTATGCTAATTATCCACGGGAAGCCGCTTCTGCCATTGTAGTTTTTCATCTGCTGGCATAATATTCAAAAGGCTTTATATGGCGTTAACTATCAGCAGTAAAATCCCCCGAAAGTAACATGAGAAGGAAGAATCTGCTCTGCATACATTTATTTTCTTTAAATGTTCTTGATTTGCCATCTATGCGATGGAAATGTTTACACTCGGCGCTCCCTTCCCCATCACCACGGCAGCGTTCTCTCCTTGCCTGCTCTTGCTTTGGTTTATTTACCGAAGAATATTCATATTTTGTAAATCCCAGGTATTTATTCCCTTGATTATTTTGGCATGGGGCGTTTCGAGGATGTTTGCTTTGTTTTAAGCAAATCCCTTTTCTGCCTTTGAAAAGCAGCACACTAGTAAAAACAAAGGCAACAGCAATATTTGTTAATGTAAGTCCACGCTCCTAAAATATTTATTCTTTTTTCATATGAAGAAGATTAAATGCTTGCAAAATTCTACAGACACATGCACATATTTGACCCAGAAGGATGTCTCTTGGGATTTGTAACAGCAAATGTGTGTTGAACAAAACGTCTTGGCCCTGTACAAACTTACTTTGTGTTCTAAAAGCCAAAAGCTTCATTTTAGCATGACCTTAGAAGAATAGTGATACTTTTAGTATTTCCTGGTATTTGGTGCAAGGAATGTTTTTATTTGAATGCAGATGTCATTTGGTTTACAGGAAGGATTTGGTAACATGTCCATGCCAGTACTGCACTTATCCCAAATTTCCTGCTATGGAGGAAGAACATATGTCAAAGCTCACTGTTTGTTAAATTGAAAAGATTCAGTACACCAGAAGCTTCTCTTCTAAACATTGTGACTTTGTGCAATTTACAGAATGTTCTATCTCCATTAAACAATAAACCCTTGACCCCTGGAGCTGGCTTTCAGGATCCTGCTATTTGAGAAGGTAGACATAATGGATGGCAATAATAAATGAAAAGTTCAGGAGGTTAAGAAAAACTGTTTAATTATTTCTCTAGAGCGTGGGCTGCAGAAGGACTGCATATCTGCCTTCTCTCCTGCAGAAACCCTGCAAGGAATGACTCGGGCAGGGTATAAAGCAGGTTGCTGGCCCTCAGCTGTGTTTATGAACAAACGGTCTCTAGATACTCTTCCATCTCCGAACCTTTCAGTTTTCTGTGAGTTAACTCCCTGCCAGCAGCGAGCCTGTGCCAGCCCCACAAACCTCAGCATCTGTTTTGCAAAGATCTTTTATTTGTTAGCATGTGAAAGCTATTGCTCATGTGTGCTTCCCAGCTGTGGTGTACTCAGGCTTAGTATCTCGAAAGAAATCTTCGCCTTATTTGCTCGTTAAACTCAGACACACACAAAGCAGCGCCTTCTCCCCTCCTTACGTGAGCCTGTAACTCAGCCTCTGCTAACAGGTCACCGCTGATCCCTGCCTTTCCTCTACGTGAAAGCCCATCCAGGGTGAACTTCATTGTGACAAGAAAATCAGTAGGCTTTTCCTTCCTCCTCTCCAACAGGCATCTCTCTTTTTTTTTTTTTAATGCTCCCGTTTGGTTCCTGTCACATCCCTCCCTGTGTTCAATTACTACTGGCTTTATCATGGGACCGAAAGCCCCGAGCTAAAGTCATCCTCCAGTTTTGCAAGTCGCTGTACAAACACCCAGGGAGAGAAAGGCTGCTCCAAAAAACCTCCATGGCAGGGCGAGGGGCGAGGGCCGGGATGGGAGTTGAGGAGTCGTGCCCGAGGTCAGCCAGCACACCCAGGGCAGAGCCCCAAATGAGAGCCCACTCTCAAGCTCAGACCCTTGGCCGCCTGCAGATGAGCATTTTCTTCTCTTGGACACCCCGTGCTCTCCACTGTGGTGCCGCTTGGGAGGTCTCCCGTGTGCATGGACTGTGGCAGAGAACAGATACGGGGTTGGATGCAATGGTAGGGTCACCCAAGGAGGAGCTGGGGTATTTCTCTCTCCACCCTGGTGGATTTCCCCAACACACTTCCAAGGGCAAGTGTTCTGCTTTGGGGTCACAGCTTGCCACGCAAGATGCCCAGTGCCCCTTTTTGTTTCTTGTATGGCTTGAGGCCACCTCTGAGGATGCTTTGGGAATGGGAAGTCATCATTTAATGCCGAGTTGCTCCAGGAAATGGAGCAGATTCTCCTTTGGGGATAAATCAACTTGTACATATGACCTCCAAGGTGCCAGAACACTCTGCACCGTCTAGAAAGCTGGCAAGGCTTTTTCATGACAACTTTTGAAAGAGTTTTAAAAGCTTCTCAGATTCACTTTCTCCTGAAGCCCTTGATCTGCAACTTATCCTATCAGGAGTCATTTTCCCAGGACAGCCCTGGTGCAAGAAGCATGGTTTGAGTTTATTCTTTCTAAGTTGCCCCAAATCAGCTTTCCCTCTCTACCTACTGTGTTGGATATGAAAGCATCACGAACACGAGCCTCCGGTCTCCCCATAGCACCGTCAAGCGGGTGGGAAACGAGATGTCAGGTTGTAACCCTGGTGGGACCTTCTCTGTTTAAATAAACAGTCCAGGTTTCATGTAATGTTATACTCCATCATGAACCCTGGAACAATAACAGTGCGGGAACCCTTCACGTGACTCCTCTGGGATAGATCAACAAACAAGAAGGAGCGGTGAGTATTGGTGGCTCGTGCTGCGGGTTGGATGGGACAAGTTCTCAGTCTGCTGCCAGACGAGTGAAATGGCTTTCCAGAGCCACTACCTGTAAAGCTCAAAATAAAAAAAAAAATAAAAAAAAAAAGAGAAAAAAGATTGAGGTGGAAGATTTTTGGCCCAAAGTAAGTTCTAAGCAGAAGTACATGAGAACGTGGTTTCCAATTGCAGATGTTCCGCAAAAGGGTCTGATGTTTGTTTGTGGTGGTGGAGGGGGTTATCCCCAAAATATCTTTGCAAGAAGTCTCCTTTTGCACTGCTCGAGCTTGTGGTGCAGTCTCCTGCCCAGCTTTGGTTTCCTTCCACAGGGAAGATGGGTTGGGTCCATTCACTGTAGAGGGAGGCTCATTTCTTGCAGCCTATAGGTGATGAAAACAGCCCCCAAGAAGTCCATGGAGGTTGGAGGCGTCAGGAAGTGAGAATGCAGTCTGGCTGGGCTGGTTGCACTGCCCATGGAGCATGGGAGCCCATCCTGGCAGAATCACCAAAGCAGAGGGTTTTCTCCTCTCTGTCATAGTCCTGGAGTACGTGCCATTTTCCTCACACTGGCTACTTCTGCAAGGCAAAAGCCGTGGGATTTTGAGCTTCCTTGGTAAATTCCCCATCAGCTAATGACTGAAATAACTATTCCCCACCCTGTCCCCTCCCTTCCCCTTGTGGGTGTGGTGGGAGAGCAGTCCAAACCTCTCATTTCCACTCAAGAAGGTGTAAGGAGGAGCTTTGGCTCACGGTAAAAGCTGTCCCCGTTTGCCCTGGCTGTCGACGGTATCTGGCCCTTTGGCCTGGGGCGGTTCAAGGAGACCGAATGGGATCATGCCCAGGTCCCTCCCTTGGATGCTGCTGGTCACACAAACTGGCAAGCCCCAGGCTGGGAAGCTTTCACAGCATCCCTCTCCAGACACGCTGAGTGCCTCTTGGTTCCATGCCACCGGGGCAGCTCCCCGTCTACCCAGTGTCCCACCAGCACCCATTCAGCAGCAGCACACGGGAGGCTTTGGGCCATGTTCGAACCACCCACTGCAGCCCCAACGAGAGATTTAGGTGCTTGGACTCACAAGATCTTTCCACCTTTCCCTGTGGGTGACGCATCCCATATCCTTGTTGCTCTTTGGAGCACCTCCCAGTGCCCCCATCTTTCCTGGTGTCCTGGTTTGAGGTAAAATGAACCAATTTTCTGTTTTAGGATTTTACTTTCTTAGCTGGGCCTCTTCTAACTAACTAAACTCTGAAATTAACAGCACATTGTTCAGAACTGTTTGATCTCACAGAGATGAGACCTGATTATACCAAGGGATGGTGTGTAGAGAGGCCCTTGTTTAGACTTATTGCTGGAAGAACCAAGGTCAGATAATTT
>VZRU01015709.1:87321-97678 GCA_013398155.1 Pedionomus torquatus | reverse complement strand
TATTATTAATTATATTATTATTTATGTTTTCATTAAAGTAGTTTAGCTTTTTTTCTAAACTCCCGAATATCTTTAATTTCTTCCTTTCCTCTGTTTTTCTTAAAGGGGGGAGGGGGGCCACATTATCTGTCTTTTTCTGAGCAGGTCAGAACCACAACACACGGACCCAAAGCCCAGACATTATAGCAGCACTGGGGGGACCCTGGGGACTTGTCTGGCTTAAAGACCTGGCTCCTAATTACATGTTGTGGTAGGATGCATGCACTGGTGACTTTGCTCAGCTTGTGGTTGTTCCCTGGGTTTGCACAATCGCAGATGATATGCAGAACCATCTGAGGGTCGTGTATCGATTCATGTCCAGTTTTCAAGGCCCTTGTTGCCCACAATGAACAAAAAGATTGTGCTCACGTTGGGAAAGATTTGTAGGAATTGGGGTAGCCCAATTACAAGTGTGCTTGGACCCGGAGCAATGCTTGTGTCCCTGTAGCCCCACCAGTATGGTCTTCTACCTCAGACACTCTTCTACCTCATAGAGAGGGTGAGTGGAAAGAAGGTGTGCATGTTCCTGTACCACCGTGGACCTTTCAAACGATAAGCATGGCCCCTCACTCTCTTTGCAAAAGGAGCTCGTTTGCCCTCCAGCCAAACATGACCAGCTGATGCAAAGGGAACCTTCCATCTCAATCCAAAACCTCAGCTGAAAACTATTCCTCCTCATGCCAATGTCATCAACTGCAGGCTCCCTGTCTCCAGAGCTCCTCAGACAGCTTTTCCATCACTGCAGCTTAACGAGTACAAACAAAGTGAAGGTGGCAACTGGAGAAAGCCCTGAAGTCACTGGTCCATCTTGAAAGAAAATGGTACATGTTAAGTTTCTTCTCAGGAGATTTTCCTTTTACTTTCTTTTAAGGGGGTGGACCCTAAAGTACGCAAGACCCGTGGATGGGGCAGGATGTGACTAAAGCCCATGGGTTCTTTTCTTCCCACCATATGTCAGCAACAACATCTCCCTTCTACAAACCCACCCTTCAGTCCAGCCAGGGCAGATACAGACCCACCATGCTCATGGTTTTCTCTTTTAGAGTGACTCTGGTATCGCTGAAGGCTCTAGTTTCAAAGAAATAGGTGACACCACATCTTGGCAATTTGATGACAGAGCAAACCAACCATAATGTCAAATTTTCTGCTCCTGTGAGTGCATCCTGGCAGTGCTGGCGTGACCCCCCCCCACCCTGACCTGTCCCTTGGCACCTTGGCACAGTGGCATCAGGAGGGAATTTTAGTGGCTTGCAGCTCTGCCAGAGGAACGAGGTGGGAGTAGGTGGCTCAGGAGGTACAAACTTTTTAGGGACACCCTGGCCAGAGGAAAGCCAATGAAAATAGTGACTCACTTGACCCCTCACAAGACAGCCAGCACCCAAAGTTTTCCACGTAGTGTTAGAAACCACCACGCACTGGCCTCAAATCACGTCGGCCATGCCAGACTCCCACCTGTTTATGTGGAAAACTTTATGCACCCAAAGCATGAAATTTTTCAGCATAATATGTTGGGTGGATCAAGGTTTCCATGTGCTGCAGCGCTGTCAAAAAAAAATGGTGCTTTAGCCAACACAGGACGAGTCAAGGAGGGCACAGAAAGTTTGAGTCTCCGAGAACTGATTTGCAGAGTGTCTCTTGCTCCTCAGGCACTCAGAGACCTCTCACCTCCTGCCTGTTTGTGCACAGAAGTGCTGCAGATTCAAGCCAGCTCTGGAGGATGAAAGAAAAGCCCCACTCCAGCGCTGCTTTGCAGCTGTGCCCCGGGGGTGAGCCGTGACAGAAGGACTTTCTGGCAACTGAGAGGGTGGCGAGTACAAAATCTGGCACCTGCGACAAAAGAGAGGTAAAAGAGGTAAATAGAGGTAAACTTAGGTAAAGCGGGGCAAGAGGTAGGATCTAAAAGCAGAAGAGCAGATGATTAGGGAGCCCAGTTAGGTAAGAAGGTCCAAGGATAAAATACAAACATCCTCAGAAGAACCACACTTGGCCAGGAGCAATGTCAAGAGTCGTGCTGACTGGATTTAAGGATGAGAGACTTGTCTGAAGGAACTGAGAAGCTACCTGGACAACGGCAACAGCAGTCTCAGATGCTCTGGAGCCCAGGAATGAGGGATGTGGTGCAACCTCCTAGCCAGGTCTCGGGCAAGGGCATTGAGTGTCCCAATCCCAAACTTCAGTCTTCCTTGCTGCAACTTGCCCTGTGTCCCATGCCCTGAGAGGACATAGAACAGAGCATGCCCTTTCTCTTTACAGCAGCCTTTTATATATTTTTCACAGAACGGTTGAGGCTGGGAGGAACTCAGTGGGTCTGAAGCTTAAACAGGGTCAGCACTGAAGTCGTATCAGTTCGCTCAGGGCTTTTCCACTCACATCTAGAAAAACTCTGGGGTTTTGCTCTCCAAATCCCTGGCAGCTATTAACTCCCCATATGAACTTGCTCTTCCCAAGCTGACCAAGACCAGATACTTCTGCATCTCCCTACAGGATGTGCTCCAGCCCATCATGGTGGCCATCTGCTAAACTCAGTCCGGTTTATCAGCACTTCACTTGTACAGGGGACCCAAACTGAGACACTGCATCCTGGCCGAGGTCTGACGAGCACCCAATAAATGGGAACAATCACAACCTCTCACCTGCTTGCTGTGCTCCTGTTACACATTTCTTCTCTCTTTACATGTCAACATTTGCTATGTGGGCCACAGAAAGCAGCTGGAAAAGCTCCAGGCTGGAATAATTTCCAAGAGCAGAATGCAGTTGCATTTCCCAAACCCAGAGCAAGAAAGCACCGAATAGTAATAATAAAAAATGATGATATTTGACTGAAAAATACATGCCCCGACTGCTACAAATTCTGGTGATGAATTCTCCTGGTAGAGAAACCACGCTGCAAAGGGCTGGGCATCCTGGGGACAATCACACTAAAGCAACGCATTTCTTCGTTGACACATTCTGTTCTTGGGAGATTGCTGGGTTGAACTCTAAGTTGATAGAGGTCCTGGGACTGCAGCAGTGAGTGACAGCTTTGTTAAGCTGTGATTGATGACTTTGCTACCAAATTCTGATTAATGTTTCCTTCCAAACCCTCCTTGCCCTTGAAATATGCTGTCCATTAGCCCCTGCCAATATCTGCCTGGAATAACCTCCTTGCTGTGATAGGGGTTGTGTGATTATAGTTATCTAAACGTGTGAATAATTGGGAGGTTATGCCATATTACATGCTTCATCAAGTTCTCTATTCAAGTCTCAGGGAAACATCTGAAGTTCAACACTATGTCTCAATTATGCTTGAATTTCTGGCAAAGGAAAAAAAAAAAAGTCACAATAACGAAGCTGTCAAAAACACATTCTGCTTTAAATTTCCTGGGACAATTGGACAATGAAACTTGCTCGCTCAGTGAAGAGCTTGCCTTCTCCTCACGCTATTAACAGGCACTTGAATTTATTGAATTTCTTTCTTGCTTAGGCTCTGAAAGCAGATCTTGATAAAAAGGAGTTGTGCGGTAAATGAGAGAGTTCTGTAAACAATAACTTCTGGGCTGAAACGTTTATCTCCAGACAGTCTATATGGAAAGCAGTGCAGTTCTGCTGGGATATGTAATGAGTTTGTGCCGGGGTGATAATTGTAAATTATAAAAGAAATAAAACAGGTACAATATTCTTCTTACCGAAAGTGAGACTTTATCCTTATGTGCGCTCCGGAGGGCACGGCTCTGGACTGGACTCTGCCCCAGGCAGCTTTGCCCTTCAGGATTTTAATGGGGAACAAACCTATCTGTATTCTGACACATGGCTTTGAAATTTCAGGGGCAAAGAGCAAAGTGTTATTGTAGAATTATAGATGTCAGCACCGGACACCATCACAGGCTCTCTGAAGGAAAGCTGGACTCCTAACAGGGAAGCCAGACCCCCAGTTGTTTTTTTTTCCCCAGTCACAACAGCCCTGAGTGCTGGCAGAATGCTCTGCCAGGACAAGGGGAACTGGTAGAAGCTGGGGCTCGGTGTGAGCATATACTGACCAAGAGGCAACTGGAAAAGTCCAAGAGGTCCCCAACAAGAGGCAGGAGGACAGCAATAACCATCACCTCTTCAGCTAGTTCTACCCCTGTTTCCAGTGACAGACTGGTTTGGGACTGGGAAGTCACCATTGAGCTTGTTGTGGTAGAGGCAGATGACACCATTAGACAAACTCCTTTTCTATTAAGACACCATTAAGGAGTTTTTCTTCGCACGGCTTCTCCATGGAGCAGAGGCCATCTTCATATCAGTTCCTTGCCCAGTATATTGTAATTTTGTGAAGATGAAGGGCTTCTGCTCCATCATTATGGAGACCAGGCAGGGACTTGCTCATGGGCATTCACACAGAGGTTGTGTAAGGTACAACAGGGCAGGAACACCAGTTGGTGCCACAGCAGGAGCCATGAGTAACGCTATGTGCTCTCACTCTCTGCTGAGAAGAAGCCACCATCTGTGGCAGCTCCACAGCTCACAGGTTGGGAAGGGTGGCTGTCCAATACCGGGTCACCTATGAGATGATGGCAGAGCCAGTTCTGTGCATGCCCTGGGGTTTTCCCAGTGCATCTGACAGCTGTGCCACCAGGACTGCCATGACCAGGGCCACCTCCTGACAGCCTCAGTGCCCTGCTCTTGCCGTTGAAGAGCAGGCTCAGCAGCAAAGTCCGCAACCTCAGAGCATGCAATCACCTTTAAGAAGAGAAGTAGCCACATAGGGGGTAGCTCTTCCCCATTTCCCCCCTCTTTAGGGCCTTCCGATCCTCTCTTGGGGTGCTCCTTGCTGCAAACCCCACAGTGAATATCCCCTCTCCAGCAAGGGGCTGGCCATACCGTGGCCATACCGCTTCTTGCCATGCAGTAACGCATACAGACAGAGGAGTGAAAGGCTGCAGAAAAATCCTAGCAAGGTGAACGAGCGAAGATAGACCAAGCGTATTTATCTTTCCCGAAATATTGCAAAATACATCCAAGGCTTGGCCTACAGTGAGAGCAGCGAAGAAATCTAAAGCGTGCAGATGCATTGCATACCAGCATGGAAAAGTGACAGCACAACAGGGCCAAAACAGGCCAACCACACTCCCTTGGGAGTCTAGGAAATAAGTGAATCAAAGAGGGCCTGGTGCCAAAACTGGCCAAAAAACCATCCCTCAGGAGTCCAGGAAATAAAATGAATCAAAGTGTGTTTGGGGCTGATACAGGCCAACCACAATCCCTCTGGAGTCCAGAAAATGAATTTAAGTCTTGTCCAGGCCAAGACAGGCTATTAAACTTTCCCCCACCACAAAAAAAAAAAAAAAAGTCATCTGTGAGCTGAAGACAGTGGGGCCATTCTGCCTTAAAATGGACAGGACCCCAAAGCAGATGCCAGTATCCTCCTGCTGGTCCAGTTCCCCCATCTGAAGCATGGTGCCCTGTGGATGTGGCTGGTGTTTTGGGCTAGAGTCACCTCCTGGCCTAGACCCTCCCTCTGTAACTTCTCTTTAGCTTTCCACAGTCATTGGTCATTGGTCATTGGTCATTTCCACAGTCATTCCACATTGAATTTATCTGCCACCTTCCAGCATTGCAACTTGAGGGTCAGCTGTAGATGCCTAGGTCCAGGAACTGTCCTGGCATCTGTCTGCTCATGGTAGGTCATGCCTGTGGCACTGTTGACCATGCTCATGGCAGTGTTGGCCATGCTTGCAGTGGTGTTGCCCACATTGATGGAGGTGCTGGCCATGTTTACGGCAGAGTTGATGTGTGAACTGCAGCTTTTAAAGAAGAGGAAGAATAAGATGCTTCCACCATTCTAGGCAGCCTCGTGGACCCATAGATACTGATGGGGAATGAGATGTTGCCTCCAGCTTTTCATGCTCAGCATCTGCTCCTCCAGCATGTGCTGCAGAAACCTTGGGAGTCATAGGACTTTGGTAGGACAAATGAGCCCACTGTCCTTGGCATGTTGGTCCTGGTCCCTGGCTTGTGGAGTTAATCTGTTAGCTGTGGGTCTTCACCTAGCCCACTGCTTCCAGCCCTGCCTGCTCCTCCAGCACTTTTCCACCACAGGAGTGTCTGTAAGAACAGGACAACTGCTCCCAGAGTAGGTCTGCGAGGCAAAGCCCTATCAGACCTACTGCTTCTATGGCTGTGAGGCTGATGGCCACAGCATAGAATGAGGCAAAGACCCGTGAGCCCTTTCTCAGGATGAAGGGAGGTGGACATTTTCATGGGGACACGCTCGATTACCCCAACGACAGCAGCTGATGGTCCTGTCTCCTTCATTACACCTTTTTCTGGGTATCCTGCATTTGGGCATCTCCGTATGAGGATTTCTTTATGATTTTTTTTTATTTTTTGCAAGCAAACCATGGGGGGCCTCACCACCTTCTCTCGGAGGCTGTCACCGCTATCGCTGAGGGGTCACGAAGGGAGTAAAACTAGCGGCCGCTTCATTTTATTCATGAAGCAAATGGCGGGTAAATGGAGAATAAATCAGAGGAGGTACTGACAATCTGCAGTCAGGCACAGGGATTTACTGCTGCAGAAGGTTTATTAATAGAGCTGTGGATATAGCAGCACTGTCTGTAAAGGGCTGCGGGATAATTTAATGACCAGCAAGGACAGAAAGCTGAGATAAGGATAACTGTAGCATCCATATTAGCAATGTTTCCTCTCTGCGGTGGTGTAGCTCCCTCTGAAGGGCCAGCCAGAGGTGAAGTAAATCATAGTTAGCCTCACCTCGGGTGTCCCTGTCCTGTGCCTCTCCATTAAGGCAAATTGCTATTTACCAGTGAGAAAAGCCTTAGATGCCAGTACCCACTTGAGGGCTGCAGGCAGTCAAGTGCCCCCTTAGGCTGAAGGACAGAGGGGGACCATGGAGGTCCACCAGGACAAGCGTTGCCATTAGAGGGAGAGATGCCACCAGCGTGGTGCTGCATCTCTGGAGGGATGGTGGAGTGAGGAGAGAGACAACCACTGCCAGTCAATACCTAAAATGGGATTTTTCAGCAAGTGACCTAATCTTAGTCACCCCTGAAAGCCATAAACAGCTCAGGAAAGGTCATGAGGAGTCTCCCATGAGATACCTGCTGTGAAAAATGCCACCATCACTCATGTTACTTTTGGTGACCTCCAGAGCAAACAGTTTTCTTTGCTTCATGACAAACTTTACCTTCTTAAAATGAATGGAGAATACAAATTTGGCACCTCCGGAGTTTCTCTCAGCTTTTTAGCTTTGGGTCAAATTGCTGCTGAGGAGGGGAGTTTCTAGTAGAGGCACAAGCGACCTCTTTGTGTCCCAAGCTGGGTTTATTGGTGCCTCTTTTCCTGATGGACACACTGAAGCAAAGTGCATGAATCATCCCCTTCCCTGTCTGTGATGCTGCAGTAAATGAACTGATCTGGAGGTTATAACACAGCCTGTTAAAATAAGTTTCTGGAATGAAACTGAATTTCCTGGATTAAAAATGCAAACCCACCCGATGCAGCAAAATCGATGCAAACACCTTTCTATTTGGTTTAGCAGTGGACAATCCCCAAAGTCTTCCTGGGGAAAGTCAAAAACCATGTGTGCCTTGTAATTAGATCTAAATGATTATGAAATTTTGGGAAATTGGTGTTTATGACACCTGCTGAGGTACACTTCCTCCTCCTGCTGGGAGACGACAACGCAGGAAAAAGACCGAGCCTAACTTGTCTGACCTCCTCCTGACCTACAACCCAAGCACTCAAGACAATTTAACTTGAAAAAAGTGATGGGCTCCCGGTTGTTTGTTGAACTGAAGAAAATCTGTTTCCCTTCCAAGTACCAATTTTGACCTTTTTGCGTCTTACTTTGGGGGAGAATTTGGAGTTATTTTGAAACCACAGGTGATATGACCCATTAAAACTGGGATTTGAGTGTCGGTTTTAGGCAGCAGATGGATAAACTATCAGTCACTCGCCTGTAGGTGGAAAAATCTTTGCTTAAGCCATTAACACTCCCTAGCGTAATACTACCTGTGTTAAGCAAAGGGAAATCTGTTTTCTTGCTGCGAGTTGATATTGGGAAATAGCAGGAGGAGATAAGCTTTATAACAGCACTGGAAACGTGTCTGTGCTAATAAATGAGACACACGGCAAAACTGTCCTTGCTGCTCAGCCTATGTTGGCATGACTCTGGCTGCCCCGCTTGCCCACAAGGGATCTGGGGACAGGATGGTCCTGGGACAGGCTATGGACAAAAGGAAGAAAAGAAGAGGAGCATGGTGTCTCATCCTATGGGCTTCCACCATCCCTCCTGCCGTTTTCACCATGCTTTTCGGGAGGATGCCCCAAATCATAAGGTGACTACGGCTGGTCACAGCTCTTGTAGCGCACCCGCTGGCTGTGGCACAAACGTACCGCTCTGGAGAGCACTGCTTCACAGCAGAAATGTTGTCCTTAGCTGCTCCCGTTCATTTCCACACACTCTGAGTGTCCAGATCCAAGAGGGGGGATGGCTTCCAAGGAGAGGAAGCACAGATGTTGGGAAATCCAGGAAGGAGACTCATCTAAGTATTTAAATATGTAGCTGCTTAAGCGCATGGCTTACCCATGGAAACTTGTGTTTCTGATAGGCCCCATCCAATAGTCACTCAAGTCAATTAAAAGACGCCCCTAGAGTCAGATGAGGTTAAGCTGCACTTGGAGAAACAAACGTTTATGCTCCCTTGAAATGCGTACACTTAAAAAGCCGTAGCCCATCCATCCATCACGTGGCCCTTGACTCCCACATTTCCCCCGAGTTATTGGTTTCCATGCTCCAAACACGTGCCTGTTTCAGCGCTACTGGCTAATCTCACTGTTATTTGCTGGAAGGAATTTCTGTCTAGTAANGGGTGGGGGGGTGTTCGACTTATTATACCTTTTTTTCTCGTGGCTCTCTCTGTGTTGGTTCCTCCCACACGGACACAAACAACAAAAGTGTGTATGAATGACGATAATAAATTTGGCCAAGGTTTTAGTCTTTCCCACTGGATGAAAGGAAGTGTAGTGCTTCCCTGGACATTATATCTGCTGGAGTAGTCATTTGGTATTTTCTATCTCATCCCCAATTAAGAATTGGGGAGCTTCTGTTTCCTCTTCCAAGTCATGGAGGTGGCAGAAGTACATACAGCAACCCCTTTATCATTCCTTGACTCTCAATATGTCTATAGCAAAGACTGTAGAGGTCTGGGAACAGCTTCGCAAAGCACTGTGTAGTGGTTATAGAACATAATCCCACTCCCAAATTTAACAAGCTCGTTCTTCAAACTGAAGAGGGGCTTTTTGCCATGGGTAACCCAAGGAAGCAAGTCATCCCAGCATTCTATGTTTACAGGAAGAGACAAAAGGGTTTCCAAGTCTCCTGTGCAAATTTGTCTGGTGGAAGCAGAATGAAACTCTTGAAGATGGAGGACAGAAGTTCTTTAGCATTCAAGGTGGCCCCAGTGTTCTTGGTGCTGCTGTTGAAAAGGCCAGGGGTTAACAGCCCTAACTGAAAGCCATTCCCATGGAAGGGGGGAATGGCTCCACCATTTTCCATGTGAGCCTGAGCATCTGCCTGGCTCAGGCAGCTATCCTCCCCAGCACACACCCAGGCACCTCTCAGCCAAGCCAGCTGAGATTTCTGATCCAAGGCATGGTCTTGTTCTCTTCATGGAAATACGTTTAATTTCCCTGTACCATTGAACCCCTAGTGTACTCAGGTACGTGAGTCTGACCCTGGGATTAGCTAGTGGCTGTGTAGAGGGTCCACCTTGTACAACACCATGGGCTTTGAAGCGTTGAGTGTTGCAGGTCCCCCACCAGTGCTGGGTCCGTTGCTGAGCACCTCAGTTGCCTGGGCCGCATGGGCCAGCCCTGCACTGCACAGCTTGGGGCTGGCCCTCAAGGAATAACCCCTCTCAGAGATGTTAACCCACCTTGGGGCTCTCCCTTGAGGTATAACCCCTCTCAGAGATGCTAACCCACCTTGGGGCTATCCCTCAAGGTATAACCCATCTCAGAGATGCTAACCCCCCTTGGGGCTCTCCCTTGAGGTATAACCCATACCAGAGATGCTAACCCACCTTGGGGCTATCCCTCAAGGTATAACCCTTATCAGAGATTCCTGCCCACCTTGGGGCTATCCCTCGAGGTATAACTCCTCTCAGAGATGCTAACCAACCTTGGGGCTATCCCTCAAGGTATAACCCATCTCAGAGATGCTAACCCCCCTTGGGGCTGTCCCTTGAGGTATAACCCATATCAGAGATGCTAACCCACCTTGGGGCTATCCCTCAAGGTATAACCCTTATCAGAGATTCCTGCCCACCTTGGGGCT
>VZRU01015709.1:67284-86876 GCA_013398155.1 Pedionomus torquatus | reverse complement strand
GTGAGGGAGAGAGGGAAGAAGGAAAAGGGGGGCGGGGGGGATGGAGGGGATGTATTTCGGTATTGGGGGTGCTGCCTGTGTGCCTTCTCTGGATGCAGAGCCCCGAGTGGAGCGTGGCGGTGGAGCCCTTCGCGTCCCGGGCAGTCTGGAGGACCTTTCGGTTGGGCCACCCCACCCAGGGCTGATGTAATGCACCCCAGCCGGCTGTGTTTGTCGAGATCACTAAGGCGTGCGTGCGTCCAGCCCTCCCGAGCCAGGACGGCAGAGCTGCTTCGCCATGAGGAGGGAGGGGAATGCCGAAAATGCAGGGAAATTTGAAGGCTCTGAGCTCCTCCTGCTCACACGCCGCATGTCCTCCGTGTTCCTGCCTGCCCTTGCCCTCCACGCTCTCCATCGTTGCATGACCAAAAAAGTCACTGAGGTGCTGGAGGAGGTCCTGAGAAGGGCAACGGAGCTGGTGAGGGGTCTGGAGAACAAGTCTTATGAGGAGAAGCAGAGGGAGCTGGGGGTGTTCAGCCTGGAGAAGAGGAGGCTGAGGGGACCACCTTGCTTTCTACAAGTCCCTGAAAGGAGGGTGTAGGGGCAGGGGTTGGTCTCTTCTCCCAAGCCACAGGTGATAAGGCAAGAGGAAATGGCCTCAAGTTGCACCAGGGGAGGTTCAGATTAGATATCAGGAAAAATGTTTATACAAAAAGGGTTATTAAGCCTTGGAATGGGCTGTCCAGGGACACGGTTGAGGCACCATCTCTGGAGGTATTTAAAAGACAAGTTGACATAATACTCAGTGATGTGGTTTAGTGATGTTTTTTTAATCAGAGTTAGGTTGATGGTTGGACTAGATGATCTTAAAGGTCCCTTCTAACCCAGACAGTTCTATGATTCTATGATCACCTCAGTGTTCTCTGCTTGAGGACAACCTGATGGCTGACAGCTGGGTTTGGGAGACTCATGAGCCATCACCCAGCTTGCAACTATGAGTGGGATGTGGGACCTGGAATGGAAACCAGAAATGGTGTCACTGCTGGAAAACTGTGAGGACCACTGGCATCAAGTCTACCAGCCAGGTGCCTTGTGCCTTCACCAGTGGAAAGGTGGGGGATGCATCAGCAGAGCCATATTGGTCATATCCATCTTTCCCTTCCTAACCAGTGCAGCACAGATGACCATTTCAGACCTGAATTGCCCACTGACTGGGGTGTCAGCAGTGCTGATTCATAAGGGGTCCTACACTTCTGACTCCTGTGTCCAATTTTTATCCACCTTTGATCAAGGCTGCTTCATGCTGTAAAATATCATGTTTCTAACTCACAAGGAAAAGAAACAACCTGCCTATGTCTGCTTTGCCTGGCTGCTCCATGGCTTTATCTGACAGATGGTCACCAGCAGTGGTTCATTCCAGAGTGACAAAGACAAGGGGTTCTGTGCCTTCTTTTGCTCTGGGCATTTTATCTTTCATTTCACTGGGAGATCTGGGGGTCAGGACAGACAAACACCCACCTCCAGCCATTGGCTTTGTTTCATGCCAAATAAAATCTCTCCATTAGCCCCAGACAGCAGTCATAAAAAACCCAGAGTCTCCACAGGCTGACCTCAAGTCTGAATATCCATACCCGAAAGTGCACATGGGTGGAACACCTCTCTCTCTTGACCTGCAATACCAATTGAGGCAACTCCACTACCGCCTCCTTGGACACTTTTCCCCAATATGTATGAAGTCCTTGAAAAATTGGAGGTCCTGTTGGTGGGGAAAAACTCTGCTAGAGGGATGTGCTGCACAAAGATTGAACACATTAATTTTCCAAGCACCCACTTGCAATGCGGTGCCCTTCATGGGAGACCTCACACATCATTCCTTCTGCCCACGGAGGACAAGCCAAGGGGAGATTTTTATTCTCACGCAGTGCCCCATGTTCTGAGGTCTGGTGTTAGCTAAGCAGGCAGTGGTGCATTGGGGGCTGTGTGTCCCCACCTCCACTTGTGCAGGACATTTGGCCCAGCACACAGGTTGGTGGAGACATGAAGATCAAAGCAAGCTGAAGTCAGTACCCAAAGAACCCAACCACAGGCTGAGAAAAACAAGGGAAACATAGAAAATAGAAAAGAATAAAATAAAAAAAGAATAGTCATGATGCCAACCTCAGAAGCTTTTTCCAGATCTCCTGGCTGAGAAGAGCTTTAAGATGATTTGCTTTGGTGTCAGAAGAAGCTAGTAGCAAGACAAATGACCTTGTCCCTGGTCACCTCTTGCGTTGCCTCAAGCTCCATGGGCTCCTTCTCCAGTCTGACCAAGCAAAGCAAGAAAAAACAATGCAGCCAAGATGAAGGGTACTTAAAAGGTAGCAAGAATACAAAAGCAAAAATAAATGACCCATAAATCACAGTTCCCAGCCCTATCCAGAAAAATAGGAACAGTTGCACAGAAGACACCCTCAAACAGGGGTTGTGTGGTAAAAGAAAGTGCACTCAGCCTTCGTGTGCTAAATAAATTAACAGAAAACACAAGTGAACCTGCCACTCTCTAATGAGCTACAAGAGTGACTCTCAGCTGGTCTCCTCTGAATCCAGGTGGGCTTGGGAATGCCCTCTATTCTGATGAACAATGAACTGATCCTTTTTTTGGGTGCAGAAAGGCACCCATTTGATCCAGAAAATGTCCAGACATGGTGATAGTACAGGCCAGTCCTCCTTGGGGGTGGCAGCACAGCAGCCTCTCAGCAAAGAGGTCATTTGGGTCCACATCTGGCAGAACAGGTATTCCAAGACTAGGTTTCTCCCTACCCCAAGTTGAGCTGGACCTGTTCTAGTAGCTATACCGAAGAAAGATATCTGTGGTGAAAAACACATTCTCACCTCTCCAAGAAAACATTAGTTTAAGAATTGGAATGAATAGTCCAGGTTGCCCAGAGAAGCTGTGGCTGCCCCATCCCTGGAGGGGTTCAAGGCCAGGCTGGATGGGGCTTGGAGCAACCTGGTGTGGTGGGAGGTGTCCCTGCCCAGGGCAGGGAGTTGGAATGAGATAATCTTTAAGGTCCCTTCCAACTTGATCCATTCTATTATTCTAGGAATTTAAATTCCGTACCTTTGACTGTTCCCATCGTAGTGATGACGGTCCCAGAGACTATAGGACTGTGACAGCATCTCCCCAAAAATACACAATACCAGTATTTTTGAGACATGCCTTTTTCCTTTAAGAAATATCCCTGGTCTTGGAGATTCTGCAATAACATTTCAACATGACTCTTAATAGGATGTGAAGTAGGGCAAAGGCTGGCAAACAATAGGGTTGTGATTATTATCAACACGTTTCTAAAAATATTTGTTTCTGGCTTGTTTTTTTGTTGTTGTTGTGTTTTTGNTTTTTTTTTTTTTTTTTTTTTTTTTTTTTTTTTTTTTTTTTGATGTTAAACAATCAGCATCTTTTCTTCAATTTTTCATCGTCTCTTAGCAACTGAAGAGTTTTGGTTGCCTACAGCTTTGGGTAAGGAGATAGGAAGTGATTTGGAAAACTAGATTTCCAAAAAAAACTAGATTTCCAAAAAGGTGACCTTTTTCTGCTCAGGGTTTTCAGTTTGGCCAAATCTCTTGAGAAAAAAAAAAAAATTGCAGCCAACACCAGCCGCAAACCAACTGTCCCCTATTGCTACATCGTGCGGGCAACAGCCGTCCATTAGAAAACCCCAATGTATTTATTTCTCCTGGTCTTTGGGACTGCCCTCTGCTATGTGCTGTGCAAATACGGGGCAGAAAGAGGGTCTGAGAGAGCTCAGGACATCTGCAGAAGAGCGGGCACAGGTGTGTTACTACATCACACTTGTTGCCGCTCCATGTGAGACACACGGGCTGAATCCATCCCCGTGGAATTTCACTGAAGTGGGATGTTATCCCACCAGGATTGCAGGCCCGTAACTCTGCCAAGACACAACAACAACAACAAAAAAAAAGAGCCGTTTCATGGCGGAGGAGGAATATGAGGAGCACATGTTTGGTCAAGCTGGTGGGTAACGTTGTTCCTTCACCTCCCAAGGCTGGCTGGGCTCTGGTATGCCCATAAAACCACCCCCCAGCTTCCTTCTGTTGCTGTGGGGGCAATAGAAAACCTTGATTTCAGCCCATACAATTAAAACAAACGGTTGCCATGTGTAAATATTTGTGTTGTTAGCCGTTTTGCTTCATCCTGGGGCTCCTAAAAATAAACAGCACGAGGCAACCATGGCTGTTGGAGTAGGACCTGAGATGTGCTGGAGTCTGAGTTTCTTTGGTGCCTTCAGCAACAGCCAGAACAGCAGGGCCAGGAAGGCAAGGGGAGCCTGAGATGGGACACTTGCTAGTCCATGGGTCAACACAGCACTTGTGGAGTTGTGTTGATCCTGTCTGCCCTTGGAGGTGTCTTTGTGAGAAGACCCTCTTCCCATAGCCTTATCAGCTTGCTTGGGTATGCAATCAGGGGGACTGTCACCTGTGTCTGCGTGAAAACTCATGCTGCAGAGGTGGAAAAACCCCTGTGTGATCTCTGAACCATGTCTGAATCAGCCTCTCTAGTTCAAACCCTGGTCCTCAACACGTCTCTACCACTAGCAATCATAGAATCATAGAATTCTCCAGGCCAGAAGGGACCTCCAAAGGTCATCTAGTCCCACCTCCCCGCAGTCGCAGGGACACCCCCAACTAGACCAGGTTGCCCAGGGTCTCATCCAGCCTCACCTTGAATATCTCCAGGGAAGGGGCCTCAACCACCTCCCTGGGCAACCTATTCCAGTGCTCAACCACCCTCAGTGTAAAGAAATTTTTTCTAATATCCAACTTAAATCTACAATACAAGGGTCCTTTCAGCCAAGGACAAATCCCTCGTCCTTGCTAAGCACCAAAGAGTTTTAACACTCATCCATGCAGCTTGCACCCATGGGAATGGGTCCAGAGGGAGGAAGAGGGGGGCTAAGAGCATCCCCGGCTGCTGGTGCCTCCAACCTGTGTGACACCAATGTATGAGCTTGTGTAGTATCTGGGTTTGTTTCAGCTCAGCAGAAACATTACAAAATCAGGTCTTCACTGCGCTTGTCTCCAGGGTTCTGCCCTTTGGCATTTGGGAGCGAGGTGGGTAATTACACAGGATTTTCCCTTCCCCTGGGAAAAGACATGAAAACTGGATCCTTTCTGGCTTTCCTTGGTGGCTGTCCAAGCAGAAGTTAAAGCTCTCACAGCAATTTCTAAAATCCCCTTCTAGATAACACAGCGGCTGGGTTTCAAGGTTACTCTCAAGGGTGTCATAGCGGTATTTCTTCTTCACTGCAACACCATGATCTAATGCACATTTTCAAGAAGCTTTAGGACAACTTTAAAACTAGAAAGTGTTTTAAAAAACCCTAAAATAATAATAATAATAAAAAAAGACCAACCAAACCACCCCAACAACACAAACCACCCTGTTATTTCCAGTCTGCTTTCTTTGTGCTGTTTTGAATAAGTTAGAAAGCAAACTGGGAAAATTTAATTTACACCAGGGGAAAAAAAATACTGCTATTCAAGAGGAAAAGTCTACACTGATACTGTTCCACTTCAACAATTACTTTTGCATATCCCGTATATATGAATGAGTTATATATATACACACACACACACATATATATATATAAATGTTTTTCCCCCTGGGTTTTTCCTTTTAAAGATTTTTGCCTTTTCACATGTGAACTGTAAACAGACTGACAGATGGAATTCTTTTGTATAAACTGTTTCAGATACACTATTCTTCCATGCCTATGTCAGTTGTTTACAGTATCAAAAAGCCACAGATACGCCTAAAAGTAAGGAAAGTTGGAATTTCTGCCAAACATTTGGATACCATCCATCCTCAGAGGCTATACCCTCACTGCACCGGGTGGTGCTGAGGAACTTCTCACTGGAGGCATCTCCACAAGATGTGTGTCAGCAGGAGGCTAAAGGCTCTTCAAAGGAAGGGCTGAGGAGGGAAAAGTGGGGCAGTTTTGCAGACTACGCCCCCAAATTCACTGCTGCCACTGTCTGCACTTGCTAATGAGCGTCTAATAGACTGGCGGTTGCTGGGCTGGTGATGGGAATGTCTGGAGCTCTCCACATGGGTGGTACATGGTTCCCGTGGCTTTTTTTTTTTTCTCTTGTGTGTTTTCCCTCCTTGTTTTCCTGCCCTAAACACCAGGCAAGGAGTCTAACGTGAAGGGCCATCATGTACTGCTACTCAGGGATCCCTGTGAATGTAACTCCTGGAGTGTGGGTCTTTATCGATGCAGTTGAGGCCTTTAAAATATGGATATATTGGAATATAATATGGAATATGGATAATATGGAATATAAACACAGACTTTGAGCAGAGTCATCTCAAGGGGTCCTCTTTTCAAGACAACCTATTTCACTGGAGGCACTTATTTAAACTGTGTCAGCCAGCAAGCTTCTCAATCCTGTCACAGCTCTGCTGGATGGTCCTCAGCCTCATGGCAAAGCCATGTAGACAACCCTTTATTTTCCTAGAACTCCACTTCTGGCCCTTACCTTGAGAAGGGCTTCACCTGTGAGGTCTTCAGTCACTGAAAACACCTCCAAATCCTTTGTGCCACTTGTTTTCTCTCCAAACCATGCCGTGGAAGAAGGGAAACCTGGAAAAAGTGAAATGGCCACACATGTCCGTCACCATCTGAAGACTGGGCCAGGTCATGCATTAGAGCTAAATACCACCTTTGGTGGCCTGTGGCTCACAAAAAATTGGAAGACGCCTCCAGGCCTGGCAGAGCTTTCTCAAAAACAGCTGAACTAGTGGGCTGCACCTTTTCTAGAAGGACCCATAGAACATTAGCCATGTGGTACAAGCAGATGAATGCCTGCTGCTAGAGAGCCAACTGTAAGGATGCAGGGAAAAACCCACCCTGGGAGAGAAGAGGAAGGTTGCCAAGGGTGCCTTTAGCATGGTCCATCAGGAAGACCATTGGGGCCTCAGGTCTGGGGGACTGGGAGAACCTGAAAAAGTCAAAAAGACTTCAGATGAAAAATTCTCTATCAACATGATAAAAAAAGAGACCCCACGGCACAGAGGAATGTTACGTGGGGTTTTGAGCTTAGAGAAATTAGAAAAAAGGGCCTCTGAATGGCAATGTGTATGACTTGTCCCCATAAGGCTCCTCAGGGATTGTCTCAGGGGCCAATCCCCTTCTTTCCCAGAAGATGTGGCTTGGGAAAGATCTTGGTTTTGTTCACCAGGATATTTATTCAACAAAAAATTCGTCAAAAAGATAGCAGCACTAAATACTTCGGGAAAAATATTCATAAAAAAAACAAGAAGAAACCAACCAAAGAAAACATTCTCTGACCCAACTGGCCAACACATCCCACCTCCATGTTTGCCATCACAAGTTTTTCTGTGTCCAGTCAAGCCCATAATCTCAACTGGAACAAAATCAATCAGGAGCAAAGTCAGGGGTGCTCTGGCCAGGGTGTGTGGATAGAGCACTACCCTCTCCTGTCTGGAGAACCAGAGCTTGCCGGGCACCAGAGAAGGCTGTCAGCCCCAGCAGTTGCCCAAACGCGATGGGATGTAGAGCTTGGTCTGCTTGGGTGATCAGGAAATCTGCTCTCAGTGTCTGTTTGACAAGTTCAGTATCTTCTGCTGGCTATTTCTTCATGCCACCACAGTCATATAAAGCCACATTTCCACCTTTCCAATGGGAGTAATACATTGCAATATTGGGAATATGGTGGCAGACAGTGGGGATGTGATCAAGAAAAGCACAAAAAATTCAGGAAGAGGCCTAAAAAAGCTGTTTAGGTCTCTACCCTGTAGAGGACCAAACCTCTCCAGGCTTCCTCCAGTCTCTGCACCACAAGTGCTTCAGAACCTGCTCATGCTTTGCAAAGCACGGATCTCCTTTTCCATTCAAATCCTCAGCTGGGTGTCCACCTGACCTGTCTTAAATAGTGTCTGCTGTGGACTGTAGGCAGGATGGTAGGATGCATCCTGGAGCATTCCTAGATCATGATTGTGCTACCTTGGTGCGAGAAACTGGACAAGGGTGATGGCAAAGAGCTGAACTCAGAGGATGGGGAGGAAGATGAATAAGTAGATGAGGGAAGCCCATCAATGGATCTGTGCTCTGATTCGATATGGAGGAGCGGTAAGACCGTGCCCAGGCCGGGCTGAACTCGAGCTGAGCTTGGACCCCATATGGTGGTCCCTTAAACAGAACCCACCGTGACATCGTATGCTTTCACTGCATTTTTGCAATGCTGTGCAGAGCATTTCCAGCTTTTTCCCTGCCTTTTGCTGGTGGGCAGATCAGCAGGTCCCCTATCTCCTTTTCTGTCCACTGTTGGCAATGGAGTAAAACAAACAGCTCAGAGAACATGCACAACCCAACACCTTCCCAAAACACATCTCAGGGGGGGCAAGTGAGGGATCTGTCATGCACTGCAGGAAGAACAAGGGCATCACAGAAGTCCCAGTTACGCACGCAAATGACCTTGTTTGGAAGCGTATTGTGGCTCTGAGATGGAGAAGAACAACCAAAGGGACCACAGGGCTTTGCTGGCTCTCCCTGGGACACAGGCAGCACTCAGCTACTTGCCCAGGCAACTGCAGGCTCCTCTGGCTCAAGGGGAAGAGGTCTGCTCTCCTCAGAGCACACGGGCTGGAGCTGTTGTTCCTGAGGTCTATGTAGCCATGGTGAGCTCTGTGGTCATGTAAACATTACACAATCGTGAGCCCCCGCTGTCTGAGGGCAGCGGAGGCACCACCGGGCTCCTCCTCTTTGGATTGTTCCTCCTGGGGGAGTGCAGCACTTCGTGAAGTCATGACAGCAAACTCCAGAGGTGCCGGCGAGCCCGCGGCAGGCTCTGAATTATACTCACATTGCTGAGAGGATGGGTCACATTTCTTGGAATCCTCCCTGACCTCCTCTGGTGATGCTCTGGCTTCCTGAGGATGGAGAGATGGAACTAATTGATGCTTCTTGCTCAGCCTTCAGTTCCACATGAGGAACTTCACGACTCTGGGTGATTAACAAGCTTCTAAATACTTGCAAACGGGGCCTTGCCTGGTGGACAGACCTCCTGGAGGTACGGTGATGACAAGGTGGCCTTGCGAGCAGAACATCCTGGGGCCAATGGGGCAGGAAGTGGGAGGAGAGAGTGCTCTGGATCTCCCCCATCACTCCTCAAGGGCTACCTCTTGGTGACAGCAGGACAGCATCTTCAGTACAAGTCGTTGGTGTCCTCCTTGACTCAGGGGCAATGTGGTTTGCAGGTAAGACCTTGTCCCTTGTCTGTGATTGGTAAAAATCTATGGACACATCATTTTCTGCACGAAACCACCTCCTCTGCTTGGGGAAAGGTAGAATCCTGCCCTCTAGCTAAATTTAAGACAGATCTGCTGATGCTCCCTAAACTATTTTACCTCCTACAGGTACCAAGTTATTAATTTGTGCATTGCAGGTTTTCTTCTGAATTTCAGTTTAAAACTTGCAGGAAGAAAAAAAACATGTGCATGGGCAACTTTAGCCCTTCCTGAGGAGCTGCTGGTGGAAAACTCCTTGGAGAAGAGGCAAAGTGAGGTGGAAGCAAATTGATTTGCCCATCTTCATCCCCGACAGCTCCCCGCAGCAGCAAGAGAGGTGAAGCTGCAGGTAGAGCCACGGCTGGCTGGGTCGAGAGGGACAGAACATCCCATTGAAGAGCAGACCCTTTTCCACAAGCCACTCTTGGGCCACCTCCAAGCCTCCCCAGCCCCGGCACGGTTCTGCAGATGGTTGGGATGGATGCAAAACACCCTGGGAGACGCTGCCAGTGTGCGGCCAGGAGGAGCTGGGAGTGCTTTTTGTGAAACAGGAGTACGATGAGCAGACCTTCTACTGCCTATTGGAAACAGATTTTTGCTCAACACACGAGTGCAGAAGCGATTCCTCTGGAATGAGAGCCCTGACCAAGGCTGGGCGACAGAAAAGGGTTCCCAGTGACTTGCGGGGAGGAAGGAAATCCGCCCGCGGGACAGACGATATTGTCTTTTGTCTTACTTTGCAGCGCTGATTGTTGAATGCTTTTTGATTTCACAAGATTTTCTGGGGTTTGTAAACTTCCTTCGGAGATTTTTCTGGGGGAAAAAAAAATAATAAAGAAAAGGAAACCGTGCTACGGGTTCTCCTTTTCCAAACAAACCTCTCAACGTTTTCATTCAAATCAAGGTTTTCCATGGATAGCAATGCTTGTTTCTCAACCAGTGTCATAAACATGGTAGGCACTGCGGTACCATCTAGATAATCTTTGTATTCCAGCAGCAGGAACTCAGGTCAGAGCCCTCTTCTGATGGACCTTGTGTAGTAAGAGACAACCTTGCTCTGAGGACCTCATATTCTGAACAAAAAAGACAAAGGGCGAGAGAAAAGAGGAAAATACTATAAATATGCTCTAACAGATGGGGCGCTGAAGGTGGCAGAAGATGAAGTGATTTGTTTGACGTCATGATCATAGGAAAGTTTAGCCAAAAAGAAGAACTAAATCCATTCCTCTTGGAAGGCTCAGTACATATCTTTAACCACAGCCCATCCTTTCCCTCTGGTGCTGTTAACTTTTGGTTGAGCCTTTGCTCTTCAGTAGGGGATGGCATTTGGTGCAGCACAGTTTGCTGAGGATCAAGCCCCTTATCAGGGCGTTTCTTGGTGGAGTCATTGAGTTCATCGCCTGGACACAGGGCATGATGTTCCCATTGGTTCCTCCTGGAGAGACCCAGAGCCCGGGTGAAATTTTGCCCTATGGTGTTGGCGTTGGAGATCTTAGGCTTTGCCACTGCTTTGGCAAGAACAATAAAATTAATAGTAGTGACAGCAACAACTAAACCAGATCTGGATCTCAGTGGCTATCCCTGGCTGCCTGGCACCTGCAGCCATGATTGAAGGGATCTTGCAAAGTGAGCAGAGCACCCATGGTGGTGGCCCTTCTATGGGGACAGAACAAGGGGGTTGTCACACCCAGAGAAGCTGTGGCTGCCCCATCCCTGGAGGGGTTCAAGGCCAGGTTGGACAAGGCTTTGACCAACCTGGTCTAGTGGGAGGTGTCCCTGCCCAGGGCAGGGGGTTTGGAACCAGATGACCTTTAAGGTTCCTTCCACCCCAAACCATTCTGTAATTCTGTGATCCATCATCTGGGAACTGGGGAAAGACTTAGGGCTTGATTTCATCCCACCTGGAGTGTTGGTGGGTCCGTGGCAGCACTCCTTTAACCCTAATGAAAACATGTACAACACATGACTGAAATCTGGAGGTTTACACCCACTTTGCTTCCTGCAACAGCACAAATCCTGGAGCGGCCAGTGCAGTTGGACCTGTTCTTTTGTCCTCCTCCTGTGTTTCTTGCAGCTGAAGGAGAACTTTAAGAGTCCAGTGATGGGGACAAGCCACTTGCTGCTGACCCCCAAGAGCAGTTGACCCTTCAGGAAGGGATGGGTTTTGGGGGATCGTGGTGGTGGGGCACGTTGCCGAGCTCTGCTGGGGCTGGCGTGCGGAGCGGGCTGGGATTAGGGCTGGAACTCGCAGCATTTGGGCCGTTGTGCAATGCCGGGCAGCTGGAGGGTTTCACTTTTCAGAGGGGAAAAGAAAATATGAAAAACTAGAACCAGAAAACTCTTTTCTTCCCTCCTTTTTTTTTTTTTTTTTTTTTTTTTGGACCTATCCAGAGCTTTCCACAATGCTAGTGATTTAAACCAGGCTTGGAATATGAATGCAACGCTAATATTTCTACCTTACTCAGTTACATTGATGAGTCAAGGAGCTGGCGGAGGCTGAAATGCAGCAACGTATGTACGGAGGCTACAACCGAAATATCCCCTTGCATAGACACTTGGTCAGCTAGGGCCAGGTCCTCGAGGTTAATAATGTTCTGCCATTTTCTGGCTCATTCTGTGAGCCTGGGAAAGAGAATATGAAGTTAATTTAAAAGCTAGACATTCCTCCAGCTCTGCGACAGAGAAGACAAAGCTAATTTCACCGGCGGGCAGAGGGAAATGGGAGGGGGGCAAATCCTAAGCCCAGAATCCAGGGTAAATCTGGCAGTAGAGCTGACTTCTGGGGGCATTTGAGCCCATGGGTATCGGAGAGCAGGGCTGTTTCTTGGAGAGGAACACAAAGGATGAGAAGAGGAGCAGGTGCCCGGGGTTTGGGCTCGAGCCCCCCAAATACGAGCATCCCCCCACTGCCTGGACTTGGAGGCAGCAGTGGGGAGAGCTGCCGGTGTCTCTTCGCAGGGATCAGGAGATGGACACGGTCTCAGGGTCACACCTAAACGGGGAGCAGAGGAGTCCCCCAGCCAAACATCTGCCCGGTGCCGGGAGAGGGCAGTGGGCTCTGCTCTCTGCAACCCAGCCAGAAACCCTTAAAACGGCCTCCTCTCCCTTTTCATCCTTCAGCCACATTTTCAGCCTTCTCACAGTCTCCCCTCCTCCATGCCCAGTGCCAAATAAATCATAAATGCTGTAGTGTCCTAAAAGTTATGCAGCCTTGGAGAGAAAATAAAAAAGAAAAAAGAAAAAAAAAAAAAAAAAAAAAAAAAGGGAAAAGAAAAGGTATTAAACCTGAAAGAGAAATAGTAGATGTGCATCTTCTTCCCTTTGGTCTCTCTGAAGGCTATTAAGTGATGCAGGGTGACTGTGGACAGGTACATGCAAATAATGGGATCAAGGCAGCAGTACAAAGGTTTGTCTCCCAATCTTAATGCAGGTGTGGGAGACACAAACCAGGTGGCTAAAAGGCTCCTTTGTTTGAAGCTGTCAGGAGGAGAAGCTGATAATCTCATGCCTCATCCCTAAACTCTCTTTCAGCCGTGTCAAGGCATCTCCTCACATCAGGAAGTCTGCACTGACATGGCTATGTGCTAAGCTCAGTTAATGTGGTCCGAGGTTTAAACACTTCAGGTTGAAAGTGGATAATTGGTGGTAGTGGATTTTAAAAGCTCACACAGGTGCCTTTGAAAAGAGGTCAGGAGTCAAGTGCATCTCTCCTATGAGAAATGGTGAGCCTTTCCTAAGGAGATCAAAATTCTTCCACGGAGAGCCCCAGGGCCTTGTAGGAACTGTTATTAATTTAGTTCTGTATGTTCCAAATAATGGAAAAACGATCCCACATGTGTACATGCCTAGGAACCGGGGCACGTTCGCTCTGGATAGATAGGCTTTCACCTGGATCCTTAATTAAGTAATCCCCTCTCAGCCCAGCACAGGAGCTGCTGGCAGCAGGGCTTCTCCCAGCCGGGCATCCGAGGAGGAGGAGGAGGCACCGGGTACCAAGTGAGGGTGGGGGGGCTGCCTGGCTTCAGCAAAACAGCACCCGGGGGTGTGTGTGTGTGTGTGCAAGGACAGACCCCCAGCGTGCATCTCCTTGGAGGTCTGTGATGTCTCTCGCTCAGGTTTTCCAAGTAGCCAAGGGACTGGGGGAGGTGGGCTGCGCCCGGGGTCCCTGGGGATGCTGCGGTGGGGGTGCTGCCACCCTGTCCCACCAGGTCTCCATCTTCAGGGCCACCCTGCGGGCGTTACACACACACACAGCCCCCCGGCGGAGACCCCCCTGCCACAACCAGAGCCTTTCCTTCGCAAAGCAAACGCGGCAAATACCTAAGCAAAGCACACCTTTAAAAGACGACTCCTCTCCCGTGTCGCCGCATTATTTTCTCGAATTGCGCTTAATTAAGGAACAGCTGGAGGAAATTAACATCCAATTATTTTCTTAGGGTGGATTTTTTTCCTTTTTTTTTTTTTTTTCCTTTTTCTCTCGTGTGTGTGGCAGCCGCAAGACATAAACTTGCCCAAACACGCAGCACATGAAAGCGGCTTTTGCCCAGGGGGTATCGGGTGTCCGAGGCCCCCGCACTTGCACCGAGCTCTCCCCGGCAGAGCCCAGCACCTGCCCAGAGCTGAAGGGAATTTAACAGGGCTGGGTGGATCGGGGCCAGAAGCAGCTGGTTTTGTCCTACGTTTGCCACGTGTTCGAATTTGCAATCTGAGCACCCCGGGGTGGCATGTGCCAATAAAGCTGAAAATAGCATCGTTATTACTCATATTTGCATTGAAAGTGCAACTCGGTCCGCTTTTATTAGTGGTGGCTAATATTAGCTCCTAACCCCACTGGTGCAGCTGCCTCCAGCTTTACCTGTGCAAGAAATTGTTGACTGTGAGGGTGGTGAGACCCTGGAAGAGGCTGCCCAGAGAAGCTGTGGCTGCCCCATCCCTGGAGGGGTTCAAGGCCAGGCTGGATGGGGCTTGGAGCAACCTGGTGTGGTGGGAGGTGTCCCTGCCCAGGGCAGGGGGGTTGGAACTGGATGATCTTTAAGGTCCCTTCCAACTCTAACCATTCTATGATACCATGACCTGCCAAGGACTCACACCAGCACAGTGACGGTCCCCTTCCCACGTGGGCTGATGGTTTTAAATTGAAAGGGGGGAGATTTAGATCAGGTACTAGAAAAAAATTCTTTCCTGTGAGGGTGGTGAGGCACTGGAACAGGTCACCCCAAGAGGTTGTGGCTGCCCCATCCCTGGAAGGGTTCAAGGCCAGGCTGGATGGGGCTTGGAGCAACCTGGTGTGGTGGGAGGTGTCCCTGCCCAGGGCAGGGGGCGTGGAATGAGATGGTCCACCTTCCCACCCAAACCATTCTATGACTTTAAACAGCTCCTCTGATTTAAAACCATATCATTTGCCATTTTGGTGCATGCACCCCAAAACCATGCAGAGGCAAGGCATTAGGTGAGAACAAGCTTCTTCCAATTGCAAGAGACAGCGAGGAATTTTCTCTTTGAGAATGTTCAGACGAACCTGTTGATATTTTTTCAATGGGTTGATAGGGCATTCTTGCAATAACACACCTACTGGTACTTCTGGCTGGATGCTTTGTGAGCAGGTACTTCTTTTGCCAGCAAAGTCGCTCAGATAAAATAGCCGTTCCCATCTGTCCTCCTTAAAGCTTTGTCTCTATCTGTGGCTGGGGACAATTTGGGAAAGATTCCCACTGGTGAAAAGATGTTATGTATTTGCTATTATTATTTGCTGTAAACGTTGTTTGTCTGACAGTAGCACATCAGAGGCTCTGAACAGGCACAAGGCAAAAAATACGATCCCTGCTCCAGAAGCTTTAAACTACCAGAACTCGCCGTCCTCTGAACTCAGAGGTTGCCCCTTTAATTTGAATTTTACACGGCATAGCTTGAAACTGAAAATCGCTGGGAAGCAAAACGAAGTGAAGACTTCACCTTTGCAGCATGGACCAGCATGGGAGTTACCAAAAGGCTTCTTTTTGATTTGGTTCCTTCCCTGAGAAGTGATGAAACGAACGCTGTCTTGCATAAAGTTTCCCTTTTGACAAAGTGAGCTTTCCTGGAGAGACAAATATCTCATTCAGAGACATTTCCCAAGCTCTGGTTGTAAGGAACTTAAGAACAGCACTTTCCCTTTTTTTTTTTTTTTTCCTTTTTCTTATTAATATTGTTTGTTGCTGAAATGGCTTAATGGCTGCAGGGTCAGTTGACAGATAGGAGGTAACATTGTTCTCCTCCTCCAGCGAATGTAGCGTTTGGCATGACTTCAAAATAACCCTATTGTTTGTCATCTTCTCAAAATACACTATAAAACCCCTGTTAAAAGGAAAGATAACGTTTTCTAAGCATAAGTCAAGTGCCGGGATGCCTTTTTTTAAAGCTGCTTGATGAGAATTAATGGTGTTGGATCTCCTGTTTTAAACACATTTGGCCAGGTTTTCTGGAGGCACCTAATTTATCTTGAGGCTCTTTCATCTATTATCTAACTGTGAGCTTGTTCGTAGCTCATCAGCCATCCTGGTTTTGACAGGGGGCCTTGTGATGAGTAGCCAACAGCGTATTGTGTCGGGGCCGTGCGTATCTCTGGCAGGAAGGTGATGGGAAAAGGCTAACCTTCTGCCACTCCGCCCAGCACTCACCAAAACACAAAAATAAGAGTCTTAGATCATCATCACGCATCCTGCCCAAGCCCTTCGACGCGGTTCCTGCATCCCAGCGTCAAAGCAGACCCTCGCCGGGTCAGGCCCATTGAACGGGCAAACGGTACCCTCCATCCCTTTGGGGAACTTCCTCCTGCCAAAGGGTCTGAGATACAGAATTTCTTTGGCCAAGGCACAGCCACTGTCCACGGAGACATCAGTAAAGAGGAGAAAACAGCAGAATTTTTGAAAAAAAAAACCAACCACCACCCTTATCTAATAAGGGAGGGAAATAAAGACCTTACGTAAACTCTTGAAATTAGGAGTGATTTTTCCACAGTTCGGACCCAAACAAGAATTATCTGGTACATGATTCAGGACCATCGCAGATGTGTAGGTTTTGGGTGTGAGCTCCAGAGCCGTTCTGGAACCAGCCAGAGAAGTTTTGCAAAATAAGGCCGTCGCCTTCTTTTTTTTTTCTGCTCTCAGCATCGATGTATGCGGGCGCCTGGAGTAGCAGCTACGAAGCTGCTGGAAAGTTTGTCACCATAACACTGGCTGTTTATACTTTGTGGGGATGAAAGAACAGCTTTCTTCAATTAAGCTTTGTACTTCAGCTGGCAGGCGGGTGCCGATTGTCTGGAGCTCCACCTCTCCGCGCAGCTTCTCTCGGGGAGCCGACGGATGCTACGGACGTCAGCGCGCCCGCCCTGCCAGTGAGATCTGCTCTGCTCGCAATGGGACAGAACGAGACACGTCCAACCAGCACCAGCAACCACCTGGATTCAGTTGTATTATCTCCTCTGGCCTGCTGCAGCTGTAGAATTATAGGATGGTTTGGGTAGGAAGGGACCTTCAAAGCCCACCTAGTCCAACCCCCCACACACCACGAGCAGGGGCATCTTCAGCCAGACCTGGCTGCTCAGAGCTTGGATCAGCCTAGCCTGGAAGAACCTGGGCCAGTGTCTCCACCACCCACATTGTAAAACATTTCTTCCTCATATCTAGTCTAAACCTTCCCTCTTTTACTTTAACACCATTACCCCTTGTCCCATCCTTTCTCCACGTTTTTCCCCTTTACCATCCACGTGCCAGGAGCCGGCACACCAGGAGAAGCCAGATGGTTCCTAACAAAGATCTCGCCATCGTTTTAAAGCCGGTGGTACATTGTAGGAACAGCAGGCTCTTTTTCCATCGACTTCAGGGAGTTTTGAGTAAGTTGCCTGGATACCTTAGCTATGTAACACAGCATGTGTGACCGACCGATAGATATCTATTTAATCAGAAACAGCGCATGGGAAGGGAACTGCCTCGATACCAGTGTGGATTTATAAGACACTGATTGCACTTTGTCATCTACTTCTGCAGATCGAGGGAAGTTGGGGCGGGGGGGTGAGGGCGGGTTTATGGTTTATCGGAAGCCGATAGCAAAGCCATGGCAAAGAAATCAAAATGCAACACCCGTGGCAGCCCTTCACAGGGAAAACTGCCTTATAAATTAGGGTCTAGAGAAATTCGTGATTTTGCTTTGGAATTCCTTCAGAGTGAAATGTGGTTCCTGGGTCAAGCCGTGACAGAGAGAAGAAATATGCGGAAGCTCCGCGGTGAATGAATTATGGCTTATAACAATTAGAAAGAAACTTATAGGATCATAGAATCATCCAGGCCAGAAGGGACCTCCAAAGGTCATCTAGTCTGACCTTCCCGCAGTCACAGGGACACCCCCAACTAGACCAGGCCTTCACACCTGAGCAGGTCCACCTACCATGCCAGTAGCTCTCTGTTATTTGTCATCTCTCCATTTCTTCTTGTACCTTTTACCATGATCGGTCTACAGAAAGGATTGCAGGAGATGTGGTTACTGGTCCCACCTCCTGTTGGGGGTTCAGAGGTGACCTTAGGCACTCACAGGGCTGATAGTCCCCTGATGAACCAAGAAGTGGCCGTGCTGGGTGGCTGCTTGCACGTGCCAAACAGACTCATCCATATGAAAAGGACGACCAGCCCCAGGAAACGTTGCTCTACGGGTGCTCTGGTTTTCCTGGCCAGACTCCTACTTGTGCAGAGAGGGTTCCAGAGAGACCTTAGAGCCCCTTCCAGTACCTAAAGAGGGCATACAGGAAAGATGGGGAGGGTCTCTTTATCAGGGATAGGACAAGGGGTAACGGTTTTAAACTGAGAGAGGGGAGATTTAGATTAGATGTTAGGAAGAAATTCTTGACTGTGAGAGCGGTGAGACACTGGAACAGGTTGCCCAGGGAAGTTGTGGAGGCCCTATCCTTGGCATGTTCAAGGCCAGGTTGGATGGGGTTTTAAACAACCTGCTCTGGTGGGAGGTGTCATGGTGGCATGGGAGTTGGAACTGGATGATCTTTAAGGTCCCTTCCAACCCAAACCATTCGATGATTCTATGATTTTACATCCCTGACCCATTCCTTCAGCACATGGTGTCTAAGACCACGAAGCTGGGGTGGTGGGGCATCCCCTTTTGCATTCACAGCCTCCAACACTAGGATTACAACCCTACATCTTCAAGGGGTATGGTGGGAGGAGCTGGACCCAAGGTCAACCAGTTTCCTAGGGTGCCATCTCCTCACTGGGATGCATCACGACCTGCAGAACCTGAGTTGAGTGTCCATGGGAAGAGAGGCATATGGGAAAGCAAGAAGGAGTAAGAGGGGAAGCCTCACCTGGGGGAAATGTCTTGTTGCTCTTAATTAGAGAGAAAATAGGCTTTTCCTTCTTGCATTTCCTTTTTTTTTTTTTTTTTTTTTCAAACTTCTGCTGTTTTCAGGGTCTTCTGTGCTGACCCTGTTAGCAGGATTCTCCCTAGATCAGAGGATACCCCAGAAGTATGTGGTGGGTGAGGAGTGAGTGGTGTTGGTGCTTGTGGAGACAGCAAGAACAGGACTCAGAAAGGAGCACTACTCCTTCATGGCACTTGGAGGCTCTTTGTAAATGGTTTCCCTGGGAATAAACACAAGCATGAATGCTGCGAGACCCTGCTCAGCCTCGGGAGAAAGAACTTATCTCCGTGCTCTGAATTCAAACTCTGATTATTAGTATTTTTCTTTCCTTCAGGTTCAAAATATCTCTTAATAATAATCAAAGGAGACACAATGGCCCATTCACGGGTACCTTCAGCTCTTCCTTGTCCGAGGTCCAAGCGGGCATCACTCCTGGGAACGGCACTAACTCAAGGCTTGGCAGCCCCAGGTGCGACACCCTTCTCTCCTGGGGATTTCCAGTCTAACCCCGAGCCAGGTAATTGGGCAGCTAAATCCCTTTAAAAGTCTGGCCCCTTTTCCTCAGTTCCCTCGCTGTAATTCCTCCTCTCACAGGTGGGTTGTGAGATTAAACACATGAAAGACTCAGAGGCACCAAAATACCGCCGTGATGAGACCCATCTGACAGAGAGATCAGCAAAGCGCCGCAGAGCGGAGGGCAGCCCCAGCTAGAAAATGCCTTAGATTTTTCTACCCGACAGCAGGATGGCCTGGTGGATAATTGATTTCCCCCCTTGAAAGTCTTGAAGGATATTTTTAGGGAATGCAAGCATTTTTATTTTCACTACCTATTTTTCTTTCCTCCTCAAATAAATGGCTTTTCCTACTCAGGGGCTGCCCAGCTGCTCTGAAAATTCAAGG
>VZRU01015709.1:44928-64751 GCA_013398155.1 Pedionomus torquatus | reverse complement strand
TAAACAGCCGGTGGGGGGGGGGGGAATTAATTTTTGCACTTTTTTTTCTGAACAAAAGCATCTAAGGTCTTCCTAACCCTGAAATAAGGAGGCAGGTTATATGCTGGCTGTGAGCACTGGATATATGCTCACGGGAGCCCATTCTGCTGTGCTGGACTGAGGACAAAATCCAGCCCGCAAAATCTGGCCTGGAGACTCCTGACTTCTCCACTTGGCTCCCTGTTGGCATCGGCTGGAGATCGCCGAACCAGGCACTGGAAAATCTGGGGTCCCTGGGCATTACCCCAGTGGGACGTAGGATAATTTGGGCACATCTGGAGCCTGAGGCAGCTGTGAGCTCCACCACACTGGGCAATGGTTTCACTGCTTTTAAGTCCCTCTTGTCAGCTTGGCAGTAAAAATTAGGCTGGATGATTATTGCAGTCAGTGGAAGAATTTTCTGTGGTCTAATATAAGTGCAACCAAGGAGCTCTGGCATGTGCCTCCAGCAACTTGGATTTGCAAGTGGTCTTACTTTTCAGTGCTGGACACTCCCGGGAGGAACTTAGTTTCCAAGAGAAGATGACAGTGGGTGTATTCAGTCCAACACAGCTGTAGGTACGGTACAAACACGCGATTAGAGACAGTTCCTGCCCTGGAGAGCTTGGAGTCTAAATAGACAAACAGATCATCTCCAGATGGTAGGGGCTTAGGTTGAGTTGGTGGGAGAGCGAGCGAGTGCGTGGCACTTCTGCTGCTGGACGCAGACACATGGTCAAAAGGCAAAGGGAGAGAGAAGTGCCTTAGCCCTTGAGTAAAAAGACGGGGAGGGGAGGGGTTGTCCTCAGATTTCCTGCCCACAAGGGTGGGGTGAATATGTGGCGATGGCTGCAGGGCTCGTTATGGGAAGAGCTGGGAGGGGAGAAGGAAGGAAATCCATTTATGGTAGCTTCCTCTGAAAGGCTGGGGGGGTGGTGGGGTGCCAACTCGTGTGGATGGCTGGTGGTGAAGAATGGATGTGATTTATTGGGCACTTAGGAATTTGCTGTAGAAAGGAGGATTGATGGAGAGGGCATGAATTTTGGCCAATTTGTATCATAGAATCATAGACTGTTCAGAATTGGAAGGGACCTCAGAGATAATCAAGTTCCAACCATCCTGCCCTGGGCAGGGACACCTCCCACCACACCAGGTTGCTCCAAGCCCCATCCAGCCTGGCCTTGAACCCCTCCAGGGATGGGGCAGCCACAGCTTCTCTGGGCAGCCTGTTCCAGTGCCTCACCACCCTCACAGCAAAGAATTTCTTCCTGATATCCAATCTAAACCTCCCTTCTTCTCCCTTGTCCTATCACTCCACTCCCTGACAAAGAGCCCCTCTCCAGCTCTCCTGGAGCTCCCTTCAGATCCTGGAAGGCTGCTAGAAGGTCTACCCGGAGCCTTCTCTTCTCCAGGCTGAACAGCCCCAGCTCTCTCAGCCTGTCCTCACAGAAGAGGTTCTCCAGCCCTCTAATCATCTTCGTGGCTCTCTGCTGGACCCATTCCAACAGTTCCATGTCCTTTCTAAATTGAGGACTCCAGAGCTGGACACAGGACTCCAGGTGGGGCCTCACAAGAGCAGAGTAGAGGGGGAGAATGAAGAGCACAATGATAAAGAGCCTTTTTCACCTTTCACCATCACCAACATGGACTGTAGGATTTGTGTCTGAAGACCAGAGGGTGGATTGCAGATGGGGTACCAGAGGATGACACGGATATGTCCACGGAGCAGAAATCTACTGAAAGAAACTCCGGGCAGTCATGTCGAGTCCCTGATGTGCAAATATTTGGGAGCTGACTAGGTTCTTAGGGCAGGTCACATAAATCTCATACTCTTCCTCAGGCCTGTTGAGGTTTTGGTCACTTCCAGAGGCAGGTCATTGCAGCAGTGAGACCTGTGGTCTGTTCCACTGGTTTGTTCTTACACTTCTGCTCCCTCTCATTAGCTCTACCTCAGTCACCTCGGCCTCCATTTTGATGGAAAGCAACTGAAGTGAAGAGAAGAAACCACCGGTTGCCTGGGAAAACTTCTGGGTATTGATTTCAGACCACAAACACTGTAGGTGGCTCTAAGGTTTGGGAGGCTGTAGATGAGAAGGATTTGTGGGAAAGTATTGAATTTCCAGTGGCCAGAAGAATAAAGAATAATAAGCGAGAGGCACCTCTCCAAGTAGACGTAGGGCTTCATCGGAGTGGGGCAACGAGCAAAGCATCCACCAGCAGTCAAATGCCACATGCCTCTGTGCTAATTGCAGGAGTTTACCACCAAACATGGGAAAGCTGGAGTATTTAACTTGGCACGAGATGAGGTGATTTAGCTGGTATAGCAGAGATGTGGTTGGGCAGCATAAATCAATGGGCCACAAATCACACAGGAAATTTGGGTCTAGCTTGCAGGGTTGAGGGAGGTGGGAAGATGAAGGAATTAAAATCTGATACCATTAAAATATTGCTTCAGGGTAGAGATGACCTTGCTCTAATGCTTCTTGGGTTTCAAGATTCCATACAGAAAAGGCAGGAGGAACATATGGCAAGTCACCCTTTTCCAGCCGTCCGGTGACACGAAATGCAAACTGGGAGCAGGCAGGATGTATTGACTTGCATATTGAAAGACATGGGAGTGATCCCAGTTCTTTGGATGAAAAGAAAATTATACTGAATTAGGATGATTTGGATAGGATGAAGTCATCCAGCCCATCTAATGGAGATAATAACTGGATGAGGGCTGTTATGAGCTGTAGCTGGAGTGAGACCCATCAGTGTGTTCATCTGACAAAGAAACTGGCTCAACTCCTGGGCCAGGTCAAGGTAAATTTAGAGTCTTCTGTATGAACTTGGTCCCCACCTGGAAAACTTAAGTCTGTTAGAAATAAAAGCTTTACCTTTTCCTAAAAATTGGCCTCCCTGCCTTCAGACTTCTGTAAGCGCAGCATTTTAGGATGAGAAGGAATAACTATGTTCCATTAAAAAAGATTTTGCAAAGCAGAGGTTGTAAAGCCAGTAAGGTCAGCATGGAGGTGTAGAGTATCCCCTTTGGAAAGACATCCAGTCTCTATTTAAAGACTCCCTATAGCTGCAAATATTTGACTCTAGACAAATGGAAAAGATGCACACCTAGTTTCTGGTCCGAATTTCTTTCTCTGCTGCTTTTTTTTCCAGCTGATGGAGCTTCTTTCTTTTTTTCCTCTTTTGTTTGTTTGTGTGCCTCTTTGTTTTTATTCTAGCATATTTAACTTTCCTTCTAGTCCATAAACCTATTCCGTCCAGTCTCGATTGATTTTCCAACTGCCTTGTGATTTGATTAAGTTGAGCTAATTCTCATCAGATGATTTGTAACAATCCGGGCCAACTTCTGCAGATACCTTGGCAGTTGCAAACCGATGTCTACCTACTCGCAACTGCCTAGGATCACTTCTGATAATTCACATTGTCTGTGATGCCTTTAGGGAGCGGTCCAAATTCTGCTAAACCAGCATAAAGGCTTCCCTTGATCTAGTAGGCTTTTGAACCAGCCTCCAGTCTCTCCAAAACAGCAGGTCATATATCTGACTAAAGGTAAACTGTTGGGCTAAGTGCCTACGAAATGCATTGTAATACAAGCTGGGGATAATCAGTTGACAAATTTTGTGTATGTGCAAAGTATTAGTGCCCTTAATGATATAATGTTCATGCTTGACATAATTTTTGGACGGGGCTTGGAAACGGCAGGCTTCGAGCTACTTTTCACATGGGAATACCTTGCAGGCAGTAAAGAGCAGATGGAAAAGATCAGCGTGAGGGGAATGAAGTGCTCTTCATGCTGCAAACCCCAGGATCCGTGGATGTAAGCTACTACCACTTGGTTATTAACTGTTTGCACCTAAACAGGTATCCTCACAATGCGGGGAAAACATCTCCCGTGGGGAGAGGGAGCGCTGAGTAGAGCACATTGAGTTGCCAGCTGAACTCATTTAGGGAGAGTGTAAGGGCAACATGCTGGTCCTCCCTCAGGAGATGCTCTGAAAACAAGCCCAATGCCAAAGACAAGAGAGAAGTATTGTCCATTCGCCGCTGCAGCAGGACACAGTGAAGGCAACCTGGTAGCTGGCTGATGTTTAAGGGAGATCATGTACCCACCACAGAATCACAGAATCACCTAGGTTGGAAGGGACCTTGTAAGATCATCTAGTCCAACCAATGGGAAAACAAAACAAAACAAAACAAATAAACAAACAAACAAAAACACACACACACACAAAAAAAAAACCCAAACAAAACAAACAAACAAACAAACAAACAAAAAAACCAACAACCATGAACACCACCCCACCCAACACTAAGCCATATCCCTGAGCACCAAGTCAACTTCTCTCTTGAATCCCTCCAGGGATGGTGCCTCAACCACCTCCCTGGGCAGCCCATTCCAATACTTGACAACCCTTTCAGTAAAGAAATATTTCCTAATATCTAACCTGAACTTCCCCTGGCGCAACTTGAAGCCATCACCCCTTGTCCTATCAACTGTCCCACCAACTTCGGCAAGATCCAGATCAAGCTGGGGACGACGAGCCCACCTTGGCTCCCGCATTAGCACAGGTCCCCTACACCCTCCTCGTTCCACTCCTCTATTCAAATCCTTAGATTTTGAGGAATCACTACTGTGAAAACACACCACAAAGCAAAGAGGTCAACAAAGCCCACATGACAAATATCCAAAAAATATTAGTGAATAGCAGGCACTTCTGCAGAAACAGAAACCAGTTCATAGGCAAGCAGACAGGCTGAATTCATGAGCCGAGATGAACCCGGTGCAGAAGTTGACCTGCCTTGATCACAGCCCAACAAAGACTTTTGTCAGATGCGTTTACACAAATCCCTTTTGCTATTTCTGACTTGTGTCAAGGGAAAAATATATTTCGCCCCTGAAAGAAAAATCTTACAATTTCTTCCAAACTCACCAGTAAATCAAGAAGAGGAAGAGACCTCAGCTTGGCGGCTGCTCACCTTCATTCTCTTTGCTGAGCTAACGTGAGGTCTAAGGGTTTTTTTTGGGGGGAGGCTGTGCAGGTGCAAAGCAGCAGGACCAGTACCGAAGGTGGGCCACACAATGCAAGGGCACTTTGAGGAGGCAAGGTGGCAGTTACCAAGGTCCCAAAGTGGGTGCCATGTCCAGGAGCCCCCCTCTCCCTGCAGGATTCATGTGTAGCATGGCACTGCGTGCGTCCCACTGCGGTCACTGCCTGTGGTCCCACTGCCTCCAGCACCTACTAGGCAAGGACTTACCTTGCTCAGCAGCAGGTTTCAAAGTATGGATCCTATGAAGAGAGGCTGAGAGAGTTGGGGTGGTTCAGTCTGGAGAAGAGAAGACTCCAGGAAGACCTTACAGCAGCCTTCCAGGTCCTGAAGGGGACCTTTGGGAGAGATGGGGAGAGACTCTTGATCAGGGAGTGGAGTGGTAGGACAAGGATTAATAGTTTTAAACTGAGAGAGAAGATTCAGATCAGATCTCAGGAAGAAATTCTTTGCTGTGAGGGTGGTGAGGCACTGGAAGAGGTTGCCCAGAGAAGCTGTGGCTGCCCCATCCCTGGAGGGGTCCAAGGCCAGGCTGGATGGGGCTTGGAGCAACCTGGTGTGGTGGGAGGTGTCCCTGCCCATGGCAGGAGGGTTGGAACTTGATGATCTTTGAGGTCCCTTCCAACTCTAATCATTCTAGGATTCTATGCATTTTGATACAAAATCAATCCCATGGTAGACACGCTCAGACTCTCTCGTGGAGCTGGCTGGGGCCAGACCAGTTGCAGAGCTAGCTCCATACCAAAAGAGAAGTTTTCTCAATTCAAGAAGGCCAAAAGATCCGACAAGATACAAAACCCAAACCACCCTGTCGCTTCTTGTCTTCCTCAGTGCAGATGCCCTGTGGAGTGCAGGGAAGGTGGAAGGGAATAGGTTTTGCAGCTGGTGGCTGCAAAGATATAACAACCTGATTTCAGATAAAATAACCTGAAGTAACCACCAACAAAACACAGAAGGGGAAGAGCAACAGCACAACCCTGCCATGACCGTGGTCCCAGCTGTGCCTGGACCTCACATAGGTGAAGGGCACCGTCCATCCCACCCTCTGCCATTCAGAAGATGTGACCATCGATGCTAAGGCTCTTGCCCCTGAGGCAGGATTGAGTCTTTCCAAGGTTATCCCAAAATCCTGCTTTCCCACCCCGTGGCGCTCATCCCCTGCCGGGTACCTGCAGACAACGTCCTGCCGCGGAGCGTGACTTTAGAAGAGTCAGCCCCTGCACTTCAGCAAACTCTGCCTTAATTTCGCAGCTATAAATAGGGTCTTTCATAAGGTGATGCCTGCAGAAGAAGTTCTGGAACCCACAGGTTTTTAACATTTTGAACGAGGGGGGTTTGATGGGAAACCCGCTGCCCTCCTGGCTTGGCCAGCTCCAGGACCCTGCTGGGGTTTAAGCGTAGAAATATCCAGCAGAACGAGCCCCGAGCCTGCCCGAGACCGTCTCAGCTTATTCCACAAGTGACGGAGACAGATGTTTAAAGGATTTACGTAAGGTTGGCTGAAGTCAAACACAGGTGTAAGAGATGAAAGGGGAATGGGAAAAATGCACACTGTGATGATCATTTTTCCATTTTGGGTGGTTTTTGTTGTTTTTTTTTCCCCCCCCTGGCTGTTGATTCTAGTGCCCTTTCCATGCAATGTCTGTGCTGTGAGTCATCGAGAAAAAAAAAAAAAAAGAAAAAAGAAAAAAGAAACAAACCAAAACTATTTTTATTTACTACCAGTAAGGAATGAGTTTTTACACAAAGCTGGGCTGTAGCTGTTCTCTCTTCTCCTGTTTCAGCTGTCCGGTTTATTTTTGCTCTACTTCAGCTGCTTCTCACTCACAAGATGTGCTGAGCAGACATTGCCACTCTGAGGAAGGGGAGAAAATGAAAGGTGTAGAAATTCACCGCAGCCTCCTCATTATTTGCCTTTCCCAGCATGTAGTACATGAGTTTCACGCGTGCTGGTGCCCCAGCCTGGCTTCTGGACTTCTCCAGTGGTTATAAGACAAGCCCTCGCCTCCTGTCGCGTGGTTCTTCTGGTGCTCAGACCAAGGTGGGTCAACAAAAAGCAGCTGTGTTGTGGTCCTTTAGGAGCCTTCCACCAGCTAAGCACCACTTGCAACAAGTTTCCCAAGGGCACTGCTTGTGAATTTCGTCCTTGGAAAGTCCAGGTCCACACCAGGTCCTCTGTCCCAGCCCCAAATACTCAGCTCCCATCTCTGGGAAGCTTCAGTGGAGAGGGATGGAGAGGAAAGAGTAGTTGGGACCCTGGAGTGGATGGAAATGGGTTCCCTGGAGCATCCCTCTCCAAGGCGGCATCCATCCCCTTGCTACTGGAGCCTCCTAATGGCCACCTGAGTCACCAGAGGGGTTCTCTGTTGACTCTAGAGTTGCCTTGGGATTAGGCCATAAAATAACACCAGCAAAACCCCTATTAGCAACTGTGGTCCCATCAAAAAAAAAAATAAATTACTGCCTCTCAGCCCTCCGGGTGCCTGAGTTTCAGTGCTGCCTGGTGTGTTTTGGACACATCCCAGGCACAGTTTAGCCTGTGGTGGAGATCTCTAGGAGGTATTTCGGTGTCTCATCCATCAGACCATACCCAGAGACAAAGGTTCCCAGGGCAACCCATTGAAATGTGTTAGAGGGGAGCACCAAGAGGGCATCTTTAGAATCATAGAATCCTCCAGGCCAGAAGGGACCTCCAAAGGCCATCTAGTCCCACCTCCCCGCAGTCACAGGGACACCCCCAACTAGACCAGGTTGCCCAGAGCTTCATCAAGCCACACGTTGAATATCTCCAAGGAAGGGGCCTCAACCACCTCCCTGGGCAACCTGGTCCAGTGCTCAACCACCCTCAGTGTAAAGGTTTCTCTGGATGGCCAAGGGACCCCATGTGCCTTGTTGCAACCCCCATTGATGTATCATCCTTTTGCATTTTGCACCTCTAAAGAAAAAGAAAAAAAAATAAAAATCACCTTTCTGGGATGGTACAAAGCACGAGGAGGGAGATGGAGAGGACGTTGGTCCCAGAAACGTTTGCTGGAGAAGCCAGGGAGGAAAGAAAACAGCTTGTGGGCAAATCCCCGGCAATTACGGAGTCGTTACCTGCTGGAAACCCGCAGGTAAAGGCAGAGCATCTCTGCCCACCACGGCGGGCAGGGGGGGACGCCGGGCAGCGGCTGAGGCTCAGCAGCCAGCCGAAGGTCGGGGGCAGAGCCAGGAGCTGAGCTCACATCTCCCAGCTCCCCGGCCAGTCCCCGACCCACGGGGCCATTTTTTCCTCTCCGTTCTGCCTCATTAGCGCTAGTAAGCACTTCTGTCATCGGGGACACGCACACTCTGGTGGGGAGTGTAGCAGAAATGCCTATTAATAAATGATATAATACTTTCCAGTTTTCAAGGCCCTCTGTGGCATCCGCTCAGCAGCCCTGGCTGAGTCAGGCTCTTTTATTGACACCCTCAGCCCTGCCAAACCTGTCGTTTGCCATCGCCTGGGCTTGCCCAGAGCTATACCCCATTGCCAAAGGACTACCTCGAGCTGGCACGGGGACCAGGGAGCCAGCGATGGAGACCTGGAAGGAGGGGGAGCCAGCGGGCAAGGGCTTCCGAGTTGTGCTGTGTCGGATGAGGGGGAGAGGGGCAGCTTTATAACAAATGTTTTGGATTAGCCCTGCAAACCTCCGGTCCTGGGGCTGGGGATCCATCTGCAGGCACAGAGCTGGGGTGGGCACTCGCCCGACGCGTCTCAGGGTTGTTGCTTCATTCTCCTCACAACAACGTCGCACGACGGGACGTGTTTTATGAGGACATTAATCCACACAGCAGTGCCCTTAATGCATCTCACCACCCGAGGTGTGTATTAGCTGCCTCTATAACGTATACCCCAGTGGGTTTTATTGTGATTGCAGCATAAATCCTGGGGTTTAGAGCCTTTTAAAACTCTCCCGTTAAGCTCTACCCTTCCAGGTCCCCATCCAGGGGGATGGTGGAAATAAACCCAAAGCCCCTCCACCCTTAGCCCATCTCTCAGGTGACACAGGAGTCAGCTGAGGCTTTGGAGACACTGGAGCATTCCTCCTGTATTTCCCATCGGAAAGCAATGACAACAAAGGGATTCAGGATGCTATTCCTTCTTTTCTAGTCATACTACAGCTCTTCAGATGCAGGGTGTTCACATCGTCTGCCAAAACACTCGGTGCCACCTCTAAGACTTCTCTGCCACCAACACTTGAGTTGCCATCACGTTTTGCATCCCTGAAACCAACACTTGAGTTGCATCCCCAAAACTCACCTGGGAGCAGGTCCCCTCTGTCTTCTCTACCCCATGCTGAATCCATTCCCGTGAGGAGAGGGGAGCAGGGAAGGAAAGAGTGATTTGCTCCTAGGAGGTATTTTTGCTGTCAAGCCAGAAAAAAAAAAAAAAAGAAAAAACCCAACCACCCCAAAGCAAAATTTCCAGCTCTTGAAAAAGTGATGAAAATCATCAGGGGCTCTCACCTGGCCTGTGTGCCACCTGCGTGGTGTCACCATGCTCCAGAGCCACCCCACTATTAACACAGGGGTCCAAGCCCTGACTCTGCTCTTTTAATTGCAACTGCAAAAGTCCACCTGAGAATTGCCTCCCCCACCTGTTTCTAATCCTTGCATTTTTCACCAGGCTGCGTGAGGACCAGACAGACCCAGGTGTTCACCATCAAAGGGTCACTGAGGTTTTTCCCCCCGTGCCCAGCCACCTCCTTTGGGGAAAGTGACAGCTGAGGACCAAATTGCATTAACTCATTAAGCCTGCACATCCTTGACCCAGCTGCCACTCTTGAAAAGGTCCCCACTTAGCATTTCACAGGAATGTCAGAAATTCGGATGCTTAATGAAACCAGGGAATGGCTTGTCACTCTAAGGGTGCTAATAGCTGAGTGCCTTGTCCCTCTGCACCCCGGCCAGTGCCACCGTGCAGGACGCTGCCCTCTCCCTACGGTGGAGGGCAATGGTGGCACCAGCCACTAAGGTGAATTTGTGGACATGGATGAAAGACTCAGTGTTAAGAAGGTGGCTTTGGAGAATTTGGTCAGTAGGACCCATTCTGCCCCCAGACTCCTCGGATGAGACTTTTGGGATCAAACCACGATACCGACACTGACAACAGTGGTAGCGGAGATGATAACAACTTGCTTTGACTCATCTACGATGAACGCTGGCATTTGCTCTTTGCAATTCTTTGTCACGCTGAAGGAAAGCTTTGAGACAAAATGGTTACCCATTAAACAAATCCCCTGGCAAACCTGACAGCAGAGCCTTCGCCTGGGACAGGCATTAACTCTTATCCCAATATTTACCTTTAGGCTGGTGGCCACTTGGCTCAGAGAAGCCCAACTCAAATTGTTAGAAAGCCATAAATTTTAGGATGATCCGTTTTTCATGTTTATGAGAACACCGTGGCCCCACATTAAGTCTCCCTTGGGCAGTGTCCATGGGGGGATATGGTTTTATTCCTAGGACTTTCCATCCTGGAAGGACTGTGACTCGGTGACAACACCCAGGGCCTCTTGTAGACTGGCTTTTGGGGGAGGTGGCTAGCAGCCCAGCTGGGGGGGCTACATTTTGTACTACTAGTCATAGAATGATAGAATGGTTAGAGTTGGAAAGGACCTTGAAGATCATCGTGTTCCAACCCCCCTGCCATGGGCAGGGACACCTCCCACCACACCAGGTTGCTCCAAGCCCCATCCAGCCTGGCCTTAAATACTTCCAGGGATGGGGCAGCCACAACCTCCCTGGGCAGCCTGTTCCAGTGTCTCACCACCCTCACAGTAAAGAATTTTTTCCTAATATCCAATCTAAATCTCCTCTCTTCCAGTTTAAAACCATTACCCCTTGTCCCATCACTACACGGTATTGGTGACCACTGCTAAAGTGGTGGCAAGAGATCCCAAAGAAGGACATTTTGGAGTAGGAACAAGAAGCAAGACAAACTCACAGGAGAACTTCCACTAGCATTTTACCTGATGCATCTCCTGCCTTAATGCAAACACCTTTTCTCTACATGAACACTTACTGGGTCTGTATTAGTTGGCTCACGGGGAGCTTTTCCTGAGCATGGAAACTGGATTCAACTGGTGTTACCACTTAGCTGTCCCCATCAGTTTTTAAAGAGATGTTGTTTGAGGTCTCCATCGCTCAGAGAGACTGTGAAACACATCTGATGTCCGAAAGCTAGCACTAGAGTTTCCTCCAGATGCCAGTAAGCCTGGGTCTGTATTTAACTCTTGTTTAACAGGACTCCTGTGGAGATGAGTAGCACAGATCTTTTTCCATCCATTCTTAAATGGGGTGTAATTGCCAGCATCATGGGGAGATGTCCCACCAGTTTCCGAGTACATCCTACAGAGGGAACCTCAGTACAATGCTATTCAAGGAATGAGAACATTTCTCCCACTGCTGCCCCTTGGGATACAGAGGAGTTACCATACTAAATGCAATCCTTTTCTAGCTGGAAAAAAAAAAAAAAGCCTGAGCAACTGAAAGACAATAGACAGATGGGCCTTGTTGTCTCTCCTCACTTTCAGGAGATATGTGGTAGATACGCAAGGCTCTTCTTGCACACTGAGCTGGCAGCATCACAGAGAGCTCATTTGTCTTCTGCTTTGTGTCCAAAGTTGATATTGGAAGCTGAAATCTCACTTTAGCCATGATCAAAACCAGTTCATGGTGGCCAGCTTGCTGTACCACTGGGTTAATAGAGATGTGTCTGCTTATCTGTTTTGGTCACTGGAGGGACGTAGTTTCTCTTGACTGTCACGGAAAACTCATTGACAAAGCAAGAAGAAAAGGAAGCCGCAGCTGGCCAATGAAGTGCTTTGCACAACTCTGCTTCCCACCGTTTCAGTCTTAGTCCTTGACCTTCCACGATGACTGGGAAGATGAAGCTCTCCCAGCGTCGGACACGGCCTCACATGAGCCTTTTCAGCTGGGTGCGTGTTTGCATCCCGCTCTCAAACAGCCTCACCGTGCCTGCTGCCCTTTGGTATTTTGCCAAGTTTTCTTAATATGAGCCAGAAAAACTGCAGAGGTCCTGGTCCTTCTCAGAAAGTGTTGCCTCTGCTCTCTGATGTCAAAAAAAAAAACACCAAAACACCAAAACAAAACAAAACAAAACAAAACAAACTGCCAAGAAGCAGGATAAAATGAGGAGTTACATCCAAATTCTGGGGAAAAAAAAAAAAAAAAAGAAAAAAAGAAACTTTAAGCCTGGAGGAAAAATAAAAGCTGTTGCAGTATCATTAATGGGGAGCTGGCTTGTGGAAGAAGAGCACTAGCACCCAGGGGTGTAAGACTGAGAGTTGGGCTTGTCTTTGCAGAAACCTCTTCTAGCTGACCTCCTCGTCATTACACCACAAACACCATCATTACACTACAGTGTTCTATGAGGAGGACATCACAGTTCTGTTGGTCACCTTGGATAAATCCTTCTCCAGGCCTTTAACAGTGAAAAAAACAAAGATGTACTGAATTAAGGACATTTCTAACCTTTTGCTGCAGGGTAAAGATCCCATCTTCTCTCTCCCAGAGCAAATGGTGTCACATCAGCATAGGCACCTACTCACCTGAATAAGAAGTGGGAAAAGGAAGGTCCCATGAGAAAAGTGGTGGGCATGCTCAGGTCTACTAGAGGTGGGGTCTAATGAGACCCTAAACCGAGCAGAAACTGAATCTTAGGAAGAGAGAGGAAGCAGGTGGTTAAATACAGAGGTGCAAAGACAGGCTTGAACTCATGTTTGCTGTTGTGAAAGGACAAATGATTAGCGGATCTCAAGACTCTCAGGGTTTTCTATCATGGCCCAAACCCAAGGTCACCATCCCATACCATCAAAGACCTTTGATGCAGAAGTTCCAAGGAGGGTGGAATCACCCTTGCTCCATTATCTGTGGGTTTTTACCTCTTGCCACGTATACCAGTGAGTTGAACTAGGAGATATTTTGGTTTAGGACCGGTTGTGGCTGAAGCTCTAGCTCAAGCCGTTCTGGTTGGAGTTCAGCATCATTCAAAGCCCAGGTTCAAGCAGGCTGTGGTTCAAGGAAAATAAAAGTCACTGCTCCGGCGTGATGTGCCTCCTGTGGGACTTAGCTGCTCATGCGGTGCATGGGATCATAAGGGATGTAGGAGTAGATTTTTGGGGGCACTTGTCTGTGAAGGAAGGACTGTGTAGTTTTTGTTTAGTCTAGTTATAAATGTCGTACGTTATATATCCTTCACCATTTCCTCATAAGACCACTTCGCTAATGGATATCTGCACCAGGAAACTTCTGTGGCTAGACAGCCAAAATTTTACCTTCTTCGCTTTCAGCCCTTCCTTATAACGCTGTAATTCCTCAGGATTTATGTCATTCCAATATTTGTTTCATTCCCCCCCAGTTGCTGCTAGCCAAGCCAGTGATATTTCNCCCTGATGTTCATCTCATTTGCCAAGGAAAGGTTAAGGCAATATTGCATTATATCCAAAGTGAAAAATAAAAAAAAAAAGTGTATTAGAGTAGCCAACTGGGCTAAAAGAAGGACTTGTCTTAACCAGAGCTGGTCATCAAAAGCTTTGCATTTTAACTTTGATAACAGTGACAGCAGAAGAAACCAAAGTCACTAACGGAGGCTGCTGGCATCGTCTAATTTCTGGGGAGAAAAAGAATCAAATTGAGACTTTCAGGGGTTTTGGTATTGCTGAAACTACTCATAGATAAACACCAGCAGTGTCGTGTAACACAAATTGCTATTTTATGTGAAATAACTAAAAGGCTTTTTTTTTCTTTCAGGAACACTTAGATCAGTTTCGTGTCTTCTCTGGTCGTTACCATTTATAATGTTGTGTATGAGGAATTTAAACTTAGAGCTACGTTGCCCTGTGAGCAGAGGAACACTTGGCTGAATAAATCTGAGGAACTGTTCCATCAGACCCGCAGCAGGCATTTACCAAATAGTGAGGGAAATGGCTTCATACATCAGCTGATACATCATGTTATAATTATTTTAACATTAAGGGTAGAAAAATCAATTCAAATAGGTGTGCGGCCATATCAGTGAAATCTTTTTGGGTGCTTCCTGCTCCGTTTGCATTAAGATTTTTTCAGTGGGTAAGATCTCTCTGAATTTTGCTGAAGTATCAGCCAACAGACCTACGCTTGCAAAATATTTGACCAGTGAAAGAGAAGGTCAAAGTCAAATTATGATGATGCTCTTTAGCTTGCACATTTAAAAACACACCAAATTATTTACAGTATTAAGGATAAAGAGCTTGCTAACCTCACCATAAAATTGTGAGTGTTCTTTGTATGGCTAACTTTTTTTCATTGGAAGCTATGTTGGAGGAAAAATATGATTTTTTTCTTAAATAATTTTTTCTTAAATAAAATATTCCAAACTTGTCTTGACAGTGTTGGGGAAAAAGTGAAACAGATAAACCAGGTCTCTTTTAAGCCACACACACAAAAATAAACAATGTAACCATTTTAAAAAATGCTTTTTTTTTTTTTTAGCAACTCTACAATTCAGTTCTTTCCCTTTTTTTATTAGAAAGAGAGAGATCGGCCAGGAATGCTCACGTGTTTTTTAGAAATTGGCTCAGTTTATTGGATAGACAGTGGTCAGAAAACCATACTGACAAGAAAAAATGACATTTCCATATCAATAACATTAATTAAACGTACTTAGCCTTTCTTCTGTGTAGAAGATGTGACCTTGGGGGTCATACCTGGGTGTAGTGTAACCACACCAATACGAATATGCACGTGGAGCAGGAAGACCTAATATTTCCACAGCAGGCAAAGGAGATGCCTTGGCAGAGAGGTTCTTGGTTTCTAGCGCACAGCTGGGGTTGAGCTGCGATAAGGGACCTCAGAATTTCCTTTGGTGGTGGCTTGGGGTGGGAGATGCATGCAGGGCTCCCGGTGCTGTTTTCCATGTCTGCCCAAAGTTATGCGTGTGATTTTCCATCTCTTTCACCCTTGGGAACGGAGCCATTTAACCTTTTGCTGGAGAAGGCTCCACAGCCCTTCCCTCCTGATGAAGGAGCCCTATGCATACCCCCTGCCCAGGCCTTATGAACTTCTCCTGGCCCCTTACCCCAGACTGCAATTCCCCCCATCATCCTTCTCGCCAACCCAGCAGCTGCCTTCCCTCCCCATGGCTCTGTTGCCTTTCATCTCCAGTTTCTCCTCCCTAACTCATGGGCTACCTTTGGTTTTCAAATGCTCATATTCCAGTCCCTCCTTCTCTGGTGGAAACTTTAACAAATGCACCAACATCTGCTATAGTTAGTCATCGCACTTAATGTACAGGATATTCCAGCTGGCTTCACTCTCCTTTTATTATGTATTGGAAAGAGGTTTCATCTGCGCTCCTCTGGCTTGGCCAGACACACACCCAGACTCACCTCCACGTGGTGTGGACGCAGTTGGGGTGCCATGGGATGCCCCTTGCCCACACACCCATGGCATCCCCCAGTCCAGCACCCCCCTGCACCCCAACTGCAACTCTCACGTTTGCCCATATATCAAAGGTGGGACATGCCCAGGCTGTAGAGTCGTTCTTTGAGGAGATGTGAGGTCCCCATGACAACAGCCAGAGTTTGACCAGCTGCTAGATAGATGTATACACACTGATCAAGCATTTTCAGAGGGATGGAGAGATGATCCTTTGTCCTTGCTACCTACAGCATAGCTGCAAATCACCAGCCTGCATGGCAAGAACTCCTTGATGAAGGTTCTTATTTGCAGGAAATCAGCCCCTTTCCAAAGCTAAGGGCAGAGCAACCGCCCTCGATCCTTGACCCCAGGGAAGGTGCTCAGCTCCTTGGCAGAAGAAAGGAGCTAAAACAACAGAAATCCCAGCCCAAAGGCCTCATCTCATGGAAAGCATGAGCCAGAATGACCTCAGAAACCATCACATGGGCTTCTTCCACAGCGGATTGAAAATGCAAAAGCTGCACAACTGCATCATTCAGAGCTAGGGTTGTCTGGAACATCAGGCAGGTGAGGGAAGTTGGGAGGAAAGAGCAAAGCACTGGGCATTGTCCTGGGGGGATAGGAGAGCCAGCCCCTAAAGGATGAATAAATAACTCCAATTGAAAAGAAAAAATAGAAAAAGCAAGATTTTATGAAAAATGTGGTTCTTGGGTGCAAAGCCACAATATTTCCTCATTTTCTTCCAGTTTTCTTACAGCACCTTGGTCTTCAACTGTGTATGTTGAGTGTTGGCCATCACAGAATGGTACCAGCTTGGTTGAGAACGGCAGGCTACACCAAGTTGCCACCAGATGATTGCACGAAGGAGAAGTAAAAACACGGAAAGGGGCTGAGGCTTTAAACACTTCAAGGTGCACCCGTTGACGCGGCGGTGGCCTGGCTGGAGAGCAAAGCAACTGCAGAGCCTTGGAAGCACGTTAGTCACATCAGGTGTGCGGTGAAGAAAAACACAGCCCCAACACCCCGAGGCCACGAATGTCCCAAAGCAGGTCCTGCGGCTTGACTTCACGCATGATCTGCGTCCTCGGGAGTTTCCATTTAATTCCCTTTGCCAGACAAGTGGTTTATTTGCTTTCCTGGATAAATGCGGACCCACGTCATGCACTTGTTCCCCCGACAACGCTTCACAAAGGAGCATTTTTCTCCAGCGTTTGATCGTCTTCAAAAAAAAAAAAGAAATAGCAGATGGTTAACACAGTTGTCGGCTCTCTCTAATTGTAGGTGAAACTCCCGGGTCAGGAGGATTTCCAGCTGCTAATGTATTTTCCTCGTTTTGGTGCGAAATCGGTAAATGCAGAAACTGTGCTTCTAAACTCCAAGACCTCAATATGCCTTAGTTTGAAGACTTTTGGTGAACCTTATTCTGGGTAAATAAAAGCTGCCTTTAGGACAGCTGTGTGTTTTTCAGTAGGTTTGATGGCAAATTCCTGTAAATTCCTGCTAAACATCTTTTTCAATTGTGTTTTCTTTTATCGCCCGAGAATTCCTCTTCTCCTTTGGAGACAAGCAGGTTTCCTGTGAAAGACCAAAGAGGAGGATGGTCTGAAAATAGTGTGTTTAGCTACCTGATGTGATGAAACCAGTTGTAAAACTAGCTGACCATTGGAGTATTAAGGGGTTCCTGTGAGGACTGGGCTCATGTCCTGGATCCGTGCTGGGCTTTGGGGTGCAGTGGAGGGGTACGCGTGAGGAGTTCCTTGGGTGAGCTGTGGAAAATAATGATAGGATGAGGGGGGACAGTTTTAAACTGAAAGAGAGGAGATTTAGGAAGAAATTCTTCACTGTGAGGGTGGTAAGGCACTGGAAGAGGTTGCCCAGAGAAGCTGTGGCTGCCCCATCCCTGGAGGGGTTCAAGGCCAGGCTGGATGGGGCTTGAAGCAACCTGGTCTGGTGGGAGATGTCCCTGCCCAGGGCAGGGGAAGGAACTGGAGGATCTTTGAGGTCCTTTCCAACCCAAACCATACTGTGGTTCTATGAAAACTGGCCTGGAGGAAAGACAATTTTGTTACTTCAGAATACAGAGACTGCAGGATAACAAAATGATAGAGCTTATCTCTGTGATCGATGAAAAAGAAATCCAAGGGTATCCACTTAAGGTTAAGTTTGGTACTTTCTTTTTGAAATATTGACAATAAATGGAGGAGTCATTCCCTTTAAAGAGAGTGACATCATCACAAATGGAGCTATCGATGTGCTTCATAAATTTCCCTGAAGTTGCTGCAGGTGACAGAGAATGTCTTCTAGGAAATAGAGGATGTTCAAGGAAGCAATAAATAACTCCTGCTCTGCTATGACCACAAAGTTTGACAGGACAAAACAGAAAAGAATCCTGATAAAATCGCTGGGAGTTGGCTGATTTACCCCTGAAGAATGCTAGATACCCTTTCAAAAGAGCAGATCTTGAAAGTATCTGAACCACAATGTCAGGACAGATCTTCCAATATACATCACTGGAAATTCAAAAAGTGAAATTAACTTCCAGATATGGGAAAATAACACCAAAGGAAAGATTCATGGTTTCCTCAATTCATCTGCTATTGTGAACGTTAGCTGACACTTTAAATTCAGTAAGTGCTCAACAGTCTTTGGATTGTACTTTGGAAAACTCAGGAAATTAGTAATTTGGGTGCTCTGATAGCAGCGCCTCAGATGTCTGGATGTACGTCACTTCAGACACTTTATTTTAATGCTGGTATCTGCAAGGAAAATGCAAGAAGAGTTTTATTTTTACTTAACTGCATGTTTGAAAACAGGTTTCCGTCCAAACACCCAGTAGAAAAAGTATATGTATATTTAAAGCACAATCTCAACATGCTTAATATGAGTATGTTCGTATCACTGCACAAACTGGTACAGGGTAGAGCCAAACCCCAGATACACCAAGATTTGTGATGGAGACATCCTTAAAAAGAAAAAAAAAAGTATGAAATGGACAAAACTTGTGACCGGTGTTAATGTGAACCTGCCAAAAGGCACGCTGAATTTAGCCGAGCTCCTCTGAAAAGAAATGTTAAATCTTACGCAGAAGGAAGCTGTGCTTACTTAAAAAAGAAAGAAAGAAAGAAACCAAAAAGGTGCGATATCATAAACTTCTTTCAGTAAAAACAACCCACCAGGGCCTGGAATAGTGGCAAACCCACGCAGGTTCAGAGGGGGCAGCAACTGAAACGGGCTGAGTCTTTCTCTGGTGTCACCCGGCGTAGCCCTGCTGATCCCCATCAGCTTCTGCCTCCGTCCCGCGCTGCCATTGTTCGACTGGACACGCTGTAATTTAAGCCAGCATGTTACTGTAATTAAAAAAATACACAAATGACAGAATTTGACTCAAACCCCGCCATCCTTCATGGTTTACATTTCCTACAGAGGGAGTTAACGGGTAAGATGTACATGTTTATTGGTTTCCTTCTCTGTGCTTTTACAAGTATTTTTCTCTTTGATGATCTAAACCATATGTTGAGGTACTTTGGAGGATTATTTTATCAGTTCCTCTGCACTACAAGAGAAATACCAGGGCAGAGCCCATAGGTTTGCACACATACACGCCACTAAATCATCCCTTGTTCCCGAGCAGCCAAGCTGCCATATTGATAAATAGTCCGTGTCACATTAATTTAATTCTGAATCACTCTGAGACATCGTTTTGTTGCAAATATAAATTTTGTGGTGTAATGGAATGCGTTAAGCCTTTAACAAATGAACATTTAATGGCCGCTCATGAAAAAACATAAATAATCGGAAATAAAATTAGCAGGGTTGGTAATGAGCGTAGGAAGCAGCGTGGTGTGGCCCCACTGCCCCGGGACAGGGCACAGGTGGGACCAGCATCCCCGCTTTCTCCTTCTCTTTGGTGGCTTCAACTGGGACATCAATGTCTGAACTCGACATACGTAGCATTATTCATTTTTTTTTCATAAATTAAGATTAGAAAAATAAGAATCCGTTGGACCAGCTTTGGGAGTAACACTGAAAAACACCTGTTCTTCCCTCAATTCCTCTCTACCTTTATCATTTCCATGCAACCTTTCTTTCGTTCCTTTCTACTCCTAGCTGGACCCCCACCCTCAGAAAAAAAAAAGCTCATTTTATCATCACCAGCTTGTTTTGTGCATCTGCTGTGTATCAACGTTTGCACAGTGCCAGCCAACATCTATCTATTTCTTTTTTTACCTTTTATTTATCTATTTCTTTATTTTTAAATTTTATTTTATATTTTTTAAAATTTATTTTATTTTTTATTATTTTTAAAATTTATTTAT
>VZRU01015709.1:29627-39989 GCA_013398155.1 Pedionomus torquatus | reverse complement strand
GATGGATAGATAGATGGATAGATGGATGGATGGATGGATGGATAGATAGATAGATAGATAGATAGATAGATAGATAGATAGATAGATAGATAGATAGATAGATAGATAGATAGGAGTCCCTAGCACTTTTAAAAGTCCATGTGGACAAGGCTAGAGTGGCTCAGCTTGTGAATTCACACAGGACAGGTGTGGGCAGAGAGACCTCAAGAGGGCTTCTAATTCTGGCAGGTCTTCTCATCCACCTAGTCTGTCCTGACATGTAGCTAAATAGTTTGGTCTTGAAAGCCTCCAGTGATGGAATTTCCACCACCTCCCACGCAAGGAATCCCAGTTCTCGCCCTTGGAAAATGTGTCCTGAAGTCTGACCTCAGTCACCCTTGTACTTTGCCTAATCATTTTATGTGCTAGCCCCAGCATACACGGAGGACTGCTTCCTATCTCCTATCCAGTGGGGAAACTCAAAATACTTGAAAGCTGTTATCATGTTTTCCCTCAGTTTTCTCCTCTCCAGACTAAACAACCCCAATTTTCTCAGTGTCTTCTTGCAGGTCATGTTTTCTAGAGCTCCGTTCCTCTTTGTTCTTCTCCTCTGGACCCTCTCCAAGGAGTCCGCATCTTTTCTCAAGTGTAGTGCCAAAAGCTGGATCCATTTTCCAGCCGAGGTCTTCCTGGGGCTGTGCAGATGGAGCAGATGGATAACTTTGCCTGTCTTTCACTCCAAGTCTGCCTGTTTCGCTCACAAAAGGCAGAACACTGCTGACTTCTCTTCAGCCTGTGATACACTGTGCCCTCCTCGAATGCACCAGAGCCCCAGACAGGGTCTCTCCTTATCAGCAGAGTCCTCTCTGATTGAAAGTTATTTTGCTTTGCTTTACAGCTCTTTTATTTTTTTTAAATTTTTTTTTTTTTTTGGCTGTTCATGCTTAGTTTGGGCCATTTTAGCCAAGCAGAAGCAATCCCCTGAGGTTTGAGCACTCCGGGGCCATGTTTCTGCTGAGGGAAGGAAGACAGCCTATAGCTCTTCAAACATATTGTCATGAATTCACACTCATGCCCTTGCTTTATATCAAAGCCTGAAAAGGTTTTGTCCCAAGAAGATAGATGTTGGGCTTGTTTCCTTCCCTAGTGCAGCTGTACCCCAATCCCAGAGAAATGCTATGGGGCTATCCTATCTTGATTTTTGAGGTCATGCTCATCCAGCCCAAGTTTTTCTGTATCACACTAACACATCTCAAGAGCTACCTTCCGCCTTGGCATGTGAAGACCCCTTGGGTCCTGCTTTGTTCTTCCTGGCAGTCCTGTCCTTGCCTTAGGTGGCAGTAAACAGTAGAAGAAAAGAGAAAGAGGAAGTGATGGGATGGCCACCAGTGGGTCCATCTCCAGGCCCAGATGCCCAGGCAAGTTCCCAGCACACAGCTGAGCTGGATCCAGGAGATAAGATGAGGTTCATGCACTTTCTGTGCCAGATGGCACCACATCTAAGGACTGTGGTGAAAGTGTGATGGGCTGCATCAGCTTTAGATGACCACATGGTCTAGAATAATGACACAATAAAAACAAGTGTTATAGGATCACAGGGTAACTCAGACTGGAAGAAACCTCAAGAGGTCCCTAATCCAATCTCTGAGCTCAGCTGAGGTTGCTCCCAGTTTTATCCAGTTAGCCCTGAAAAATTCCAAGGATGGAGACTGCACAGCCTCGTCAGGTCACCTTTTCCAAAGGTTGATTGTCCTCATCATGAAAAAGCTTTTACTATATATCCAGAAATTATAGTCATGGATCACACTTAGTTTATTCTCTGTGTGCATTTTCCCCAATCCTGTAACACAGACACAGACCTAAACCGATCCTAAGACCTTAGTTACAGCTTTACTGACCCTTCTGCCACCCCTTTGATCCGCAGCATAGTCACAAAGTGGGATTTGGTGACAGATGGGGAAGCACAAGGTGCAGTAGGATCCAAGTCACCACGTTAACAGGAGGATGAAGCAAAGCGAGCACACTGAAGGCATCAGAGGAACCTCAGCGAATGCATGGGGCTGCCCCTCAAACGCAGCCATATGGTTTTTTGAGTTAAAGCCACCTCATCGGCAGGAGTTGGTGCATGTCCTTGCACAACGGGTTCTGGTCTCGGAGAGGGTCTTCAGACGCTGCTGCAATTTCAAAAAGCATGCAGTCTCCAACAGGCATCTGAAGTGGAGGCTGCAGGTGGAGCAGGACCATTACAGAGATGTTGGACTCATCCCAAGCCCCAGGAGCTGGGGTCAGGAAAATCAGAATTCAATTGAAACGGGAAAGAAATCCAAACCAGTCCAGGGTGTGTTCATTCAGGATATTCTTTCTTCAGCTCTGCCCTACAGTCAAGAAATAATGACGCAGTTATAATTCAAGCATGTTTATGTTTGTAGCCCTTGATTAGATTCAAGTAATTAGATTCAGCAAAGATTTTTCTTACTCTTTTCTGTTTTACTTTACGCTCTTTAAAGTTACGGTGTCCTTTTGGGTGGGTGAAGGCTGCCAAACAGTTAACAAACTGCCCAGCAAATTCTCAGAAAGGTCATCTTATTCTGCCCCAGCGCACTGGGGAGGTGTAGCAGGGGCAGAAGAAACCTTCAGCTTGCTCTCAGCATTGTCCAGTCCCCCAGGAAAGTGTCTGAGCTTAATGAATATGAGAAAGCCCAGGCTTATGACAGTGCAACAGAGCTGGTGAACAGCTTGGACATTTTTTTTTTCCAGTTACAAAGTCCTATGTTATGTTGTGATCCATTTTTTGCGCCAGAGTGCTGATGATAAAAAAAGTTTAATACAGAGCAATTTTCTTGGAGGTGGCCAGGGAACCACCAAAGACCAGGGAGCAGAAGAAGGGATCCACCCAGAGGTGTCTGTACCCGTGACTGACCCCAACAAATCCATAAATCTGATCACAACCTGCACCAGCACAGAGCCCAAAGCCAAAGTCAAGAGACCCTGTGGAAACTGGGTGTTTGTATTATACAATGTCACCGTGGTAGCCATCCATGCTAGATCTGTCATACAGCATGGATGGTGGTCACCAACATGAGATAAACTACTTTAAGGAGGCAGGAATCAATCCAAGTGAAAATCGAGCTTCTTGGTCTCACTGAAAGACCCCATGGCCACAAGGTTTCATGTGAAGGCTCACAGGAAGAAAGGCTAGACTTGCCAAAAGGCCAGTTGAGGTTTTGGAGTACGGAGCCCACCAAGACCTTCAGAGGCAGGAGAGGGGCTGAAAGGATGCAGCCACCGTATTCAAAATCAAGTCCATCTCCCTGAAACTGTCACACTCACCCAAATCCTAGTATTTTTTAAAAGTCCATTTTCTGTTCTTTACTTTTTTCTGGGTCTTGAAGGTGATCTCAGGTTTCACACCTTAATTGAGAAGACTTTTGAAACAAACACGGACATTCTCATTTAGTCACGTGACCCCATACACTGGGACTTAAGAAATACCACAATAAAATCCTGTGAGTTGGCAGCTCTGCCCATCTTCAGGCTTTGCCCAGAGCAACCGAATTCAGATCTGCAGTTCCTAAAAAAAATCCCAGCAAAATCCCAGGAAAGCACTCTCTGCCAAAGCAGCAGCGGGCACATCAGCACGATCTCCAGCAAGGACTTTGTGCCAACTTGTGCTGGGAAACCAGTCCTGAAGGGAATTTTGGCAGAGAGGTGAGTTCCTTGCCCTGGGTGATGTCTGCCGTGGGTAGTAGTTGAGAACTCCTTGATCCCCTTGGATTGTGATGCGTCGAGTGATTGGATTAATTAAGCTGTAACGAATTTAGGTGCTATCTCGAGGCCAAAATGCATGAAGATATCCACACCCAGTCTTACTCCGAGCATGGACAGGAGGGTCATCATCCCTCAGTGACAGTGGGCAGGAAGAGATGAAGCTGACCTTGATTAACTGAGCTGATTTCCCCAGCAAGAGCAGCGAGGGGGATCATCTCTAAGCCAGGACCAGCTGCAGGGGTACCGGCTGGACGAGAGGGTCAACGCACGCGAGAGGAGTCATGCATTCTTCTGTGCATCCCTCACCTACAGCTGGGCTTGAGGAGGAGGTGGCCAGCTCGCCGCTGAAGGGAAGGGTGTGCTAGCCCAGCATCCCAGCTCCCATCTGAGCCACCCCAGAGCCAAACTACCGTTCGATTCATCAATCCTTCGGTCCAGCTCCCTGCCTCCCTCCCCACGCAGCGAGCGTGAGCCGAGCAGCACGCACTTATGGCCATCAAGGGCTGGCTTCGGCAGCCCCTGATAGTGCTGTTTATACAGCTTCCCGATGGAAACAATGTGGATTTTATTAAACGATCCCGTTAATGTTTCTCCCTGTTGTCATTGCAGACTTCAAACGATGATTTATGTTGGCTCGTAGGTCTTTGTCCTCGCAGCCACACCGCGAGCAGCATCCAAGGACAAAGTGTTCCGGGAGGGGACGGTGGGAGTCCTGCTGCTCTGGCTGTGCGGCCGGGACGAGGTCTGCTCCTCCTGTGCCACACACCGAGGAACAAAAGGGACCGCCGGCCGGCCAAGGACAGCGACATGAGCCACAGGGCCACCTGGGACCATCCTTCGTGCTGCGGCGTGGTGTTGGTCTCCCACACCGATGACTTAAAGGGAGAGCTACATAGCGCCACGCTACAAGGGAGCCCACCCAACCCTGGACTATTATTTTACCCTATTTGAAGTGGCACAACTCCTTTCACCCCAGAAAAAGTCTACCTGTCTGCCCCATGCTGGTTCTTAACCCCAAGAATTACACTTGTACTGCCAGGCTGCTTTTTCCTCTATCTCTCCCATTTTTCCACCCCATCGTTCCCTGGGTGATTTTAATCCCAAATCCATTTTGCCTCCTTGTTGCTGATTTTACATGTATAGTTTTCACCTGAGGAGTGAACTGCAGAGGTTTTCACCTTAGGAGTGAACCAAGCAACCCACTAACCCACTCAGTGGAGAAAACTCAGCTATGGAGTAGAGGACTGTCCTCTTTAGGACTTCCAAGCTTCAGACAGCCATTCTTGGCCAAGGCAGGACATGGCAATGCTTGGAGTGATGGAGTGGTCAGTACAGATGGAGACAGGAGGGACATATAACCTGGCTACTTCTCTATACGTGCTTTGGGAGGCGTCACAAATGCTGCAAAGTCCCTTCAAAGTACTCACCAGCTCAAGACAGGTGCTGGGTCTGGTCAGGTTGGGTAGTGGTCAGGTGGTGGGAACGAGGCATTCCCACCCAATAAACCACAAGGTTTTGGCTGTCAGGCACCACTTTTTTGTGTGTGTGCACCCAAGAGCTTTGCTCTCAAAGCTCACCCTGAGCATCCTCCAGGTGATTTGCTCACTTGGTCTTTTTACCTCATGTAAATTGCTTCGAAAGCATTGTTTGAGAGGAGTGCTCATGAAAACACATCCAGCAACCACATGGCCACATGCAGCCACTGAAAAATCAGCCAAGGAGAGCTGCAGCAAAGCCATTTTTCATGCACCCAGGATGACTGAGTGAATCTGTTCCTTACCCTCTTGTTTAAGTACAAGTCCTGCCCTTGGCTGCCGTCTGGGAAAATTTCACCCTGTGGGAGTCTCTCAGAGAAGATCTTGCTTTTTGCAGAACTGCCGTCACCACCTGGTCTAGCGGGAGGTGTCCCTGCCCAGGGCAGGGGGCTTGGAACTGGACAATCTTTAAGGGTGATCTTCCAACCCGAACCATTCTATGATTCTGTAATGTGAAGGTCTCCAAACCTCTTGTATTTAAGGTCATCATAACCACCAACAAACAGAGATTTCAAGTTTTTGGAGTCTAGGCTGTGTCTTTCCCACTGGTTTTGTTGGCACTTGCACAGAGCAAACATTTCTGGTCCCAAAACTGCACTGCTGGAAACTGCAGGGTGATGTTGTACAGAGAATTTGGGGCGAGCCTGTGTGGAATGGCAAAAATGCGCAGCTCAGTTTCTTGCACATTTTTTGCTTTAAAAGTCATCACAAGCTGAAAGCAAAAAGCAGAATTACACCAAACAAAAGTGCATCTTGTTATCATCCACAGGTCAAAGATCCTGCAGCATCGGTAAACTTTCCTTGCCCAGCTTTGGAAAGCTCACATCTCTGGGCTACAGCCTTCCTTGGGCTTCTTATTTCTTCTTTGTTGGGCTATTGTTCTCCTCAGACCTTCAGTTTATCAAGAGGTGCTCTGGCCAGGCAGAACTTGCCATCCACAGCACTGCAACAAACCTTGGACCAGACTCCAGGAGCTTGTAGCAATGGCAAGACCAGCTCTTCAAGCTTGGTAGGACAGGAGCCTGGTTGTCATGATGCACACCAGGTCACCTTATACAGGACAGTCACCAGCATGCAACTGCTCTCCCTGCCCTCCATGCTGTCCCCTTGACAGGGTGATGTGTCTTCTTCTGGCTGCAAAGAAAGAAGGTGCAAACTTTTACAGTGGTAAAACCAAAAATGAACAGTCTCAATTTCCTTTCCTCCTCAGGATGGAGACTGCTGTGTCTAGTTCACAGCACCATTTAAAAGACCATCAAACTGCCAGATTTCTTGCCACTCCAATGGGAAATGGTGGCAAGACAGCCCTAGTCCCAAATGTCCACCTGGACCTGCCTGAAGAGGGATGAACTGAGGGATCTATCTGAAAATCATAGAATTGTCTAGGTTGGAAGGGACCTTTAAGGTCACCTATCCAACTTCAACCCAACTCTGATTAAAAAAAAAACAACAAACACAAGCCCATCACTAAACCGTGTCACTGAGCACTGTGTCAGCCCACCTTCTAAAAACCTCCAGGGATGGGGCCTCAACCATTTTCTGGGCAGTGCCTGCATGAGCTTTGCAGGTGGACCCCTCACCCTGGGCAAGCTGGAGGTGGGCAAGCTCTCCTCCATGGGGTTTTGCAGGGAAATGGGTCTCCCAAGCACAGCTTAGAGGCTGCCTATGTTACTACGGGCTAGAGAAAACCCTAAAAAAAAGTAAAATACAGCTGAAGGAAAGAATATATTGGGAAAGGAGTCATATGGCTGGCTGGAAAATGCATGGCTTTGAAAGGGGATGGGGCGGGACAGGAAGAACATTCCTTTCTCACTACAAACGCCTCAAGCCGCTTGGGAAACATCCGACGGGGCCGCCCCGCTTGCACCCTGGGGCCGGCAGCGAGGGCCCTGGCAGATGCTTGCAGGCTCGTCTGAGACCACCACCATAGATGGAGAGGGACGAGGTGCCCGGAAAGAGGGAGCCTGAGCCCCAGATGCTGTGGCTGGAAACGGCCACGTGTGCTGGGCTCACCTCTTCTGCGGCCATCGGTGCCAGCTCAGAGATGCTCAAGCTGTGTGCATGGAATAGGAGACGGAGGGGAGCGTGTTGTTGAGAGGACATGTTTTGCAGTTCCATGTGGTGCTCATGCCAGGATGCTGTCCCTCTTTCTTGGGAAGATGGGGAGAAAAGCAGCTGCTTTATGCTTTCTCCTCAAACGGGGCTTTACAGACCCTTCCCCACCTTGCTGTGACCAACTTCAGGGCAGGTCTCCTTTCCACCACCTTGTTACTCGTCCCCTTGACCCTTCTTTGCCCCACTGTTTAATAGGGCTGTCTAATCTTCCCCAAATTTCTGAATTAGTATCAAAAGCGGGGGTTGTAGATAGATGAAAGTGAAGAATTAAACCCCTTCTCTGCATCTCCACGCTGACAAAGCCATCACTTGGGACATCAAGACCACCCCAAAAGACCAGATGAGAATAGTCATTATTTTCTGAGCTAGCCACAGGCTCTCTCTGTCCCTACCTAAGCAACTCAACCCCTTACATGGACCATGGCCAAGAGAGGGGACCCAGCCCTGCTCCCCCGCTGCTGCATGCAACACCACCAAAACTGGCCTCAGAATAGACCCCATCCTTCAGTGGGCTTTTTCTTTCCTTCTTATTTACAAAGGGCTGGCTTTTCCTTTTGATAATTATCAACCACACTGATGTGCTTGCGTTCCCTTTGAAGTCCTCTGTGCCTCCACACATGCTTGCTGCTGCCTTGAGAGGCGTTTTTTGTCCCAAATTGCTGAGCACACCCATGAAGAGTCACGGTTGGAAAGCGGCCCCACTGCCTCCCCCCTGGCACAAAACTACGTGGGGAAGGTCTCTGCTCCTTCCCAAATAAATACTAGCCTCCCAACAAGTGCCAACAGGGCACATCTCCTGCTGGTATGACATGGAGTGAGTAGAGAAACCCAAAAGGTCGGTCTTTCCTGACATTTCTTATGAGCTGGCTGATGGCATGGCATTTGGCATTTTAAAATTTGACGTCCTGGTTGTGTTTAATTTTGTAAGACTGAGGTGGTGCAGAGGATGCACCCAGCAAATGCTGTGCTCGTTCCCATCCAGGTCCCTAAACCACATTGCTGACCGACGGCACGTGGCACGGGGCTGGTAGAGCAGAAGAGCACGGGGGGAAGCCAAGGAGACCCCGAGAGGAGCAAAGAACACGAATGCAGCAGGGATGGGAGTGGAGTTTCTCAGATCAACACAACCTGGGACCAGGCAGAGTCCAACGTCCCCAGAGCTCAACCTTTCCCATGCCTGGAAAAAGCCAGCGCAGAAGCCACTGTGGCAGCCAGCCGGGGATGCAGGCAGAGAGCATCTCACCCTTGGCAAGGGTGGTGGGGAGCAGAATTTCCTCCCTTTATTTTCCAATCCCAACCAGACAGGGAGGTTTTTTGGGAGCTGGTGGGAGAGGCGTGATAGTTTAAATCAACAGTTTGCTGTTAGCCCAGAGGAAGCCTGCACTACCCATTACCTGGTAAACAAAGTGTGCTCCGAGAAAGAAAGGCTTGTTTATAAAAGCTCCTCTTGACATTCGCCTCCTCAAACATAGCGAAGCATGTGCTAGAAATAGATGCATGAATGATCGAGTCTGTTTTGAGTCTCCTCTCCTCAACAACCAAGGAAATCCCTATGTACAAACATTTAAACTGTAACATCTGGAGCGCAGTAATTTTATCTTGAAGATCCACATCAAACAAACCTGCAGCTCAGCCCAAGAAGATATACAAATACTTCCCCAAGGAGATCCCAGCCTTACAGCTCGGGTACCAGGGGGACTTGTGATTTAAAAGAAAGATAATTCAGCATCTCTTTATCCACGCCTGACAAGTATGCCTTCGGAGGGCATTAGCGTGAAATTATCGCTCTTAATCAAACCCAAAGTAAAACAGATTTGTCCCAATTATTTGATGCAGGCCTTGAAATACCCAGTTGAAAATTTATAACCCAAGAAACCCTATGCATCATTTGCAGCTCGAGCTTTACCCAAGAAATTTCACTTCGGTTACACTTTTTTTTCTGTACAGCTGAATTGCTAAAATAAGCACCCGGCCATATATAGCCCAGTATGTTGGCACTTGCAGCGGTGGGGAACAACTGGATTCAATTTTCCATGGAAGATGACAATTAAAATTGCTTTCTTTGGTATATTCCATCCTTTCTGTTGTTTTTCTGCGCTCTCCAGGCGCAGAGTATATTTAGGACGCCGAGCTCCTTTTCCCTCAAAATCTCACTTCCAGTTTCCATCTTATTAAAGACATGACTTAACTTTAATGTGTGTAACATAAACGGTATCGTAAAGAGGAAGAATTAAAACAGCATGGGAACATTTGCAGTTTCAAGAAGGGGGAAATGGCACGGCATATTTCCTTTTTGGTTGTTGTTGTTTATCCAGCGGATAAACCTTGGCGTTCCCTCTCCTACCGAATACTTCGCCTGCCTTGCAATAATTGGGAATTCCACGTTTCGCAAAGTTATTATATTATATCCACAAATAATCCGTCTTGTCAAGTCCATCTCGTACGTTGGAGATAAAGTTGGAGCTGAGTCACTGCAGACATCTGGAGAAGGTTCATTACTTGTAATTGCGAGCCCCTCTGTTAATGCACCCCATGAGAAAGGAGCTGACAGGCTGCATATTTCTGCAAACTGTTCCCAGAAAGAACCAATTTCCTGACTTCCATGTGGTGTCAATAATATAGGCATGAGATGGAGCAGTGCTTATGAAATATTAAATCTGCTTACAGGACCCAGCTACAAGCAAATTCAGACCACCTGGGAGACGGAGGGTTGCACCGGGTACGTAGAGTTTGGCACTCACCTGGTATATAAGACCGACAGGCTCTAATCTATGTATTTTTGGCTTATTTACTACAAAACTTCCTGATAGTTGTAGGGGGGGGTGGAAAGGAAAAAGGCAGAGGGTAGAGGGGGTAAAACACATTTCTTCACGTTTAGGACTCAAACCTTTCAAATCACTGACATTATTAAATTTACTATCACAAGCAGCCAGAGATCTTATTATTCATGGGCAAAAAAAAAAAA
>VZRU01015709.1:0-29620 GCA_013398155.1 Pedionomus torquatus | reverse complement strand
CCGGGAAAAAAAAAAAAAAAAAAGAAGACCAACAACATAAAAAAAAAACACAAACCAAAACCAAAAGGCTGATATTTCATGGCTTTTGAGTTAGATCATTTTGGTTCGTGCCAATGAAAACAAAGCATTAGTGTTTTGATGTTTTAGTATAATGATTTAATTCTCTCATTGATATTAGAACCCAGAAACACAACAAACACCAGGACCCCTTCAAAATCCTTGAGTCGGGGCACAGGCTCTTAAATCACTTCAGCGCTCCGACCTCCTGCTTCACAGGGCGGGTTTCGTGCCAGGGACTCTGCAAAGAGGGGGTCCTCACCAGCTCAAACGTGCAGTCCGATGGCGCTAACCTGCACTGGGCGAACTCGCCTGTGAAAACCAAAAAACATCTGGGCTCTTTCTGCTGGGTCAAAGCGGCGGTTCCTTGACCTCGGAGCAGATCCGTCGACTTGAGCTGCTACACAGCCTTGTCACTGGTTCACCCCTATTTTTCCTCCCCAGGAGGCAACCCAGCACCCCTGGGTTGGGAGTGGATGGAGACACGGGCATGGAGAGAAAGCGGTTTTGATGGCATTAGGCCACCATCTGTTATTCCCACACCCCAGTGTTTAGGGGTTGGGAATGAGGAGTGGTCTCCATTTTCCGTAGCTGGAAATAAAAGACAAGTTTCCCCCAAGAAAGTTGAGGGGAAGAAGGAAAGGAGCCTGTTTCCCATAAGCTTTCAGTAGAGAAACAACAAGAGACCAGCAAACATGATGGGAATGTTTTCGTAGAAAATAGAGGTAAAACATTGCACATGGAGTGAGTCCAGGGGTGGCCATAGAGGTTCTCTGAGGGCTGGAGCCCCTCTTCTGGGAGGACAAGCTGAGAGAGTTGGAGGGGTTCAGCCTGGAGAAGAGAAGGCTCCAGGAAGACCTTAGAGTCCCTCAAGGGGCTCCAGAAAAGCTGAGGAGGAAACCTTGATCGTGCAGGGGAGCCATAGGACAAGGGGGAACAATTTCGTATTGAAAGAGGGGACATTTAGATGAGAAATTAGGGGGAAATTCTTGACTGTGAGGGTGGTGAGACCCTGGCCCAGGTTGCCCAGAGAAGCTGTGGCTGCCCCATCCCTGGAGGGGTTCAAGGCCAGGTTGGACAGGGCTTTGTGCAACCTGGTGTGGTGGGAGGTGTCCCTGCCCATGGCAGAAGAGTTGGAACCAGATGATCTTTAAGGTCCCTTCTAATCTAAACCATTCTATGGTTGGTAATGCCTTCCAGGAGGAGAAGCCATCTGTGATGATGGGGACATGCCCCAGAGGTGGTGGAAGATGAGAGATCCACATGGTACCGCAGTCCAAGAGCTGGCCTTCACCAAGATGGGAGATAGAGGATCGGGCCAGGCTGGCACCTCTGCACCAGCCACACCACATCCACCCCGCTCCTGGGGGGCAGGCGAGCTCACCCCCCTTCTTAATGACAACCTTCTCTGCCAGGGCACCTCACGGCACAGGACGTGGAGATTTGGGTGCACGTACGCCTTCCTGTCTGTTTGTTTCATGTGTGTGGGAAGGGGTTATTTTTGGTTTTACAGCCTCTTCGCTGCAGCCAGTATCTGTCAGCGGGACATGACGTACGGCGCTGTGTGACGGCTCTGCTCCCCCTCTCATGGCAGGAATGCCTCTTGTTCTCTTTCCTCCAGACCGCCCCGGAGGTGAGAGCATCCAGCCGGGCCAGCTAGAGGCACAGGCAAATCATCCCAAAGCAGCTCACCACGAGACTGGGGGGCTCTTGCCACCAAGGGACAGCCAAGAGGTGCACCCATGGCTGCCTGCACCAGTGGCAACCAGAACAGCACACCGAGATCATCTCCCATGCCTCATCCTTGCCCCAAATCTCCTCCTGAGGACCAATGGACACAGGTTGAGAAGCTCTGAGCTGGATTGGGTCCCCACCGCCAGTGCTTAGACTTACTGGTCTGATGTTGCAAGACGTTTTTTGGGGTTTTCTCCTATGTCCATGTCCTGCAACATCCATCCATAGGTCACTTCTAGATGAAAAGCCTACAACCTCTCTGTCTCTCATCATGTGCTTATGGTGATGAAGGCTAAAATCTTTGCCGAAGGCTGACTCTATTTTTGTCAATGAGTGTCCTGTACCACCCAAACAACACTAACTAAAAATGGTACTAAAATAATCAAGAAGGGTCCTTTTTGTCTCTCAAAATAATAATTAAAAAAAAAAAGGGCTCTGGTTTAATGAAGGCTGGGGGTCCTGACAGCAAAGATTCATAGTATGGGCCTGCTATAAAGAACATTTGGCCCAGTTTATTTCTAGCACAAGGCCACATTTCATGCCCATCGATGGTTGTTCATGTGTCCACACCTCCACAGAGGACTGTCCATGCACAACCCAGTAAATTGCCATGGGCTCAGCTGGCCAAACAAGTGCTGTAGTTCAGTGGGGAGCCTCGTTAGCTTCATTTTACACCTTTTCTCCCAGCAAAGACCCCACACCACATCATCCGTGGGGTCAGCAGCCATGGAGAGTTACCATCACCTACAATGGGATTAGCAGTTTTATGGAGGGATGAAGGACTACGTGGCCCCATGTCCCTGGTCCTCCTGTAGTAAAGGAGAAAGGGGTTAAGAAAGCAGCCCTGGCTCACAGAAGATGCAAAAGTTTGCTCTGCAGCTGCTGCCTGAGTATCCAAAGAACCTCAGCCCAGGGCAGAGCCTCTCCTCTGAAGATATACTGGCCTGAATACTGTTGCCAGCACATTCCCATTGATCAACACCACGGTGCCCATTGATATCGTCAATATCAGTACATTCACAGTGGGGCTCAGTATCCTCTTGGTGCATTAAGGGAGTAGGGATGTCTTTTGGCAGAGGCTTTGTGACACCTCCAGCGGCTCTGCCTGGCCATCCATCTCAACTCCAGCTCTGAGACCCCAGATCTCTCCATTTCAGCCCAACCCTTCTCGGTGGTGATGAAAACAGGGACACGCAGCACCAAATCTCACTGGTCACTTATTGCTGCAGCAAGAAGAGCTTGGTGACAGGCTGATATCTTGAGCAGAAAGGGGACACCAGGACTAGTTCACCAACTCCAGGTCATCCCCCTGTTATCCGTTATCCGTGTCTGCAGCTCTCCAGGTGTTTGGGGAACAGAGATTCTCCTCATCACCTGCGGATCAACTTACCCACCCACCGAAAAACAGAGCCCAGATGGGTGCTGCCACCCATCAGGACATGCCAAGGCTTTTTCCAGCCAAGATTTGAGCCACCTCCCTGAAACCATGATGATTTACCCCAAAAAGGGCCTTCTCTCTGTCCACTCTCCCAGTGCAGGGAACATGTTGTGTCACCCCCAGGCGTTCTCCTCTGCTTGTTTCTTCATGGATCATGGTGACCTTTCCAACATATTTCCTGGAGTATTGTAAAAATGTTATCTGAAGAAGCCTCTTGGGAAAAAAAATAAAAAAATAACAAAAAAAAAAAAAAAAAAAAAAAAAACCCACACAAAAAAGCAGCATAAACCAAAGCAGTTTGGGTAATGATGGCCTTCTGGACCAGCTTATCCTCCACCAAACTCCACAGATGGCAACGCTGAACGTTTCCCAGACCTTCACAGTAGACCTTGGAACTGTCTCTCTGATTTATCAGTTGTTTCACAACACATACGTTTCTCCTATATAATCCTAGTGTTTTGCTTATAAGCCATATTATAACCGTGAATCAATCTTCTTTATTTGAACGTTTAGGACAGATTCACACATCATTTTGCCATTAATTAGAACAGACTCAAGCCTCACCAATCTTTCAGGTTTTGAGCCTGGCTTTTCAATTCTCTACTGCTGGGGGGAAAAAAAAAAAAAAAAAAAAAGAAAGGAAGATATAAAAAAATCACAAACTTCAGAGCTTTCTGTTGCAGCTTGAAGAAGAACACAGGTTGTTTCATCGCTGGTTGTGAGACATGTGTTACCCGGCTCATTAATTCACAACAGTTCCTGTTTTCTCTGCCTTTTTCATGCTGATCTGATACATTTGTGGGGGCCGGGGGTTGTACTGCAAGTGATTAATGCTGCAGTAAAGTCTACTAAACCGAGATTCCAACCAAAAAGTGTGAAAAATGTAATCTCTAATGTTCTGAAAGCTCACATATGACAAAACCCATAAATCACCCCAGAAGTAGTCATTATGGTGAGTTACTAACTAGATTATACAGCTGCATTTGTCATAATTTCCCATTACGTAGAGAATAAACCTATCAGCCTGATTTATGGCAGAGGGCTCCACAATATGGGAACGGGGACCTGTGCTGTTCCGTGGCAAAGGAAGAGAAATGTTGTGTCCACCCAAGTGCAGGATGGAAAAGGCAGGAGGGGAGGTCTTCCCTTTTTGCTCATTGTCATTTGAAGGCACTGATTCAGGGCCAACAAGCCCAGAGAGGAGTCGGCCTTACGTCCATGGGATGGCAAAAGGGAGCATCCACCAACCTGTCCCAACCCCACCATCACCTCCAGCAGCAGAATGTGCTCTCCACCAGTGGGTGGGAAGGGAGAAGCTAGGAGGTCTTTTGCAGGCACCAAAGCTGGTCGTGGGGAAAGTAGATGCTTTAGTCTTGGAGGACGTTGTCTCCAGACCCCTTATATACACCAAACAGCCACACTTTGGGCATGGACATAGGCAGAGACTTTCCACTTTTGTGGAGGAGAGAACGAGAAGGGCTGGCTCGAGGCAAAAAACCAGTCAGCTTCAGCCTGTGGAAGAGATTTGGCCAACTCAACGAGATGGCCTCATGAACAAGGGTAGACTGCATTCCTCCAGAGGTCCAGTGTGAGTTTTACAGTCCAACGCAGAGCAAGTCCCCTCCTCCTCCTGCAGGGATCTCCGTATCACCCCGTTCTTCTGGATTGCATGAGAAAGTCTGCGGCAATTTGAGATAATTCCCAGCCCCTCCACAGAGGCAAACAGCGAGCTGAAGTGGCTGATTTACTAGCAAGCACAGCTGATGAAGGCAACATCAATGAGGACACTTGGCAAGCCCAGCTCCGCGGAACCAGAGCCTGCCTGTCTGTGGTGGTACAGCCTGTAATTAGCTAACACTCATCTGCTATATGCAGAAAGGATAAATATTGACAAACTCTGCAGTCTCCTCCATTTATTCGGCAGCTGCTGAAAGCACCAGGTGGTTGGTGCATCTGTCTGTCACCGCAGGCTGTCACCCACCTCCAGGACAGCTCACAGCCAGGAGCAAGGAAGAGGGTGCCCATGTCCTCCTCCTCTAATTAAATGTCATAGGGGTCTGTGACACAAGGCTCAGAGCAGCGGTGTGATCTCCTCCTTGCCTCACCATGCGCTAGGGATCAGACACTGGAAGATGCTAAAACTGTCACAAAAGGGACTGGAACATCGAATCTTGGTGCTGGGTTCTCGCAAGACTTTGGGTGGGTCTCCTTGGCCTTCTGCATCTCAGCTCCTCACCTGTAAAATGGCTGGACAAAAGACTGCTGTTTCTGACCCACACAAATGAACCTTTAGTCACCACGTTCAGCTGCTGAGATCCTCCCTCCAGAGCACCTCAGAGCAACGGGGAACCTTTGTTTTTTTTGTCAGCTACAGGAGCAGCTACAGGCATCCAACCCAAAAGCTCCCCATGATCCTTCTCCCAAAGGCCAGAGAGCCAGAGAGGGGAAGAAACCTGAACAAGCACTTTTGCCTTCCTAGCTGTGGAGAATCAAAAGCAGTTTGTGGGTTGTGGGAGGAAGGAGCTGACAGGCCAACGTAAGCCAGGAGCTCGGCGGCCATGGGCCAGATGCCCAGAGCTCCTACTCTCCCCTAAGAGGTTCCCACCATAGCTTCAACTGTTTAAACACTCCAGAAAGGGCCCAAACACGCAAGAAAAGAGGTTGTGTTTGTCCCCCAGGGGCTCTCTGCTCATTGCTGCTGTGCAACAGGCAAATGCAATGAAGAAAACAGTGGCCATAAAGATGATGGGGATCCATAGGTGCTGTAACTCAAGACTCCACAGTCCCAACTTTCTCGTTGGCCAGGTTGCCAACTATTGGGTGAAGCAAAACAATCCAGCTCTTTGATTACCCTTCTGTGTCCCCTTCTAAGGGCACAAAAAAAAAGCATGAAAGTTCTTGAAAAGCAGCTGGCAAAGGGAGATAGAGGTGAGACCATGCTGCCACCCTTAGGTGGTGGCATCAAGAATGATCCCTGAAGTGAGCACACATTTTGTGTGTGAGCTCTAGCAACAGGGAAGAGTAACCTGAGCAAAGCTCTTTATCTCTGTGACACCTGGAAGGTGACTTGCTCAACGTTATCGCTGAGCAATCCTTTGATCTACCAGATGGGAGCAAAATGAAGGGACCCCACATGTTTCTTGGGAGACTTCTCCACTCCAAGCTCTCCTGGACCACCTGAGCCCACCTGTGTCATCCAGCTCCCTCTCAGATTCCCACCCCAGCAAAGCACCTGCGGAGCCAAAATCTGCCTTGAAAAAACAACAGGGATAAAAAATAAATCACAAGTGGGAGAAGAAACTTTATTTTGTGGCAGGCAGGAGAGCTTGCTTTGGCCAGACAGCAGAGCCCTCTTCAGTCCAAGGTTGGGTAGTGAAGAGCTGGTTGAACCAATGTGACCTCGCAGGCACTGGCAACCTCCCAGTTGGGCCAAGCTGGGGTTTATCTGGTGCTTGGGTACAGCGGGCAGCAGTGCCTCCAGAACACAACCTGGTCAACAGAGTTCTCACCATAGACAGAAGACAAGGATCTGTCAAAACCAGGGGGGTGGGAGACGCGTCATATAATTACAGATCACACTTCTGGGAGAAAGTATTATTTCACGGAGAAATCTTGGGCTGGAGGAGGGAAAGAACAGGTGAGGAGGGGGAGAAACCCACATTCTGAAGCTAAGAAATAATAATAAAAAAACGGCGATTTAACAAAACATGTCATCATGTGACAAGGTAGTTTTTCTTGCGAGCAGGTGCACCGCAGTTTTAGAAATATTAAATCTTAAGAGGTTTGGGTTGCACAATAGATGGCAGCCAGAAAGCATGTTGATGTTTTTTGGCAGTGTTTCAGATGTCATGGTATTTTATTTTATTTTTTTTTTAATTTTTTTTTTCTTTAAAGCTTCCATCAGCAGGAGGGAAAGCCGTGCCAAGGAAAAGGAATCAAATCTGGATGCAGCAAGGCTCGCGTTCAGACGGAGGCTCCCTGCCAGATGCTACAGGGCCAAATCGGAAACAACCACATTGAGTTCATTACGACAACTGCATAATCAAAAAGCCTGCAAAAAGGCAAAAAAAAAAAAAAGAAAAAAATTAATCGACTTAATACTTAGCTAAATTGTCAATTGTTGAAATAGATTTGAAGAAAAATTAATCATAATCCCCTCTTCCTGTTGAGAAATTCCTCCTTGTTCTCCAAGATGTCCATGAGATGGCAGGAGTGCACTCTCCTTCGATGAGCCACCACACGGGTACCATTTCCACACCGGGAACTTCACTCCAGCTATGGGCACTGCTGAGAAAACACTGATTTATCTTGCTACTCGTTGCTGCTGGAAAGAGATGCGGTGAGGAGAGAGGGGGATGGCACCAAAGGGCACATCTTCAGAGAAGGAATCAACGGATAGTGGTTTCCCAGAGGGGTTGGGGTTGGCTGGGTTTCCTCCTCTTGCTTTCAGCCCCTCTAAACCACCTGGGGTGCCACAACCCTGCCCGCCGCAGGGTCTAGGTGCTCATCATCATTTTGTGAGCAGGCAGTGAGAAGCTGAGAGAGCGCAATGAGAAAAGGCACCCGCCAGAAAGAAATCTGGAAGTTGTGATTTAGAGGTCACAGCCCTGGCATTGATGGCAGGGGATGACTACGGAAATAAACTCTCAGGGATGTCCCCGTTTTCAGCTCTGTTTACGATCCTCTCTCCACGACTGGGGCACAGCTGCAAGCCCGCCCCTGGTCAGGCAGGACCCATAGGAGCCCAGCTTCTGTCTGCCGGGGCCAAAGGATGGGCTGGCAGCTGTGCAAGCCCTTCCCTTCGCCAGGCTGCAGAAGTGACATCCCCACAAGAGGCTGAAAAGCACCCCGGCTGCCCCAACGGCTTCACGTTGCATGAAGGAGCTGCCCTCCTCCCGAAGCCTTTCAACCACTCGTTTGCCAAAACCATGCTGAATTCACGAAGCCACACGCCGTTGCTGCCCTTTTTGCCCGAGGGGAAAGGGTTCATGGACACAGGCTGTCTCTGTGAAGGGTACAACCACTCCTGCACCAGGTTCATGTTTGCTCAGGGACCCTCAGCTCGGGTCCTACCAAGATGGGGAGGCAAGAAGAACTCCAGCAGCCTCACGCTGGGTCCTCCCCAGCAGCAGGTATAATCAGGACGTCAGATGCAGCATCTCTTCCCACTGATCTGCTGCATCTGCACTGTGGGACCAGTGCTGGGCCAGCTTTGGAGCTCCCTCTGCATCTATGAGTTCACAGCTACGTGCACAGCTGGGGTTGAACACATGTAGGAGCCACCAGGCTTGTTTGCCTTGTACAGAGCAGCAGGGGATGGGGGCTTGGAGGACACTGAGAGGGGCCCAAACGCCTCAGAACCTGCCTGTTTTAGCAGAGCAAAGGCCTGCTCCTTCTCCAGTGTCCCACCTCAGAGTGGGCACTGCCCAGTAGAGCTGCATTCCCAAGCATATCATTGCAGCCTGTAGACAGCTGTACGGCGGGGAGATGCTGCCCTCTACAATGACCAAGAGATGATGTTGGTTAACTTTTCTCCACGATGCCTTTAATCTTCACATAACCCAAACCTCCCTTATCTCCAGTCCATCAAATCTTTTGTTTCTGTGTCTTCCTTAACTACCTCCTGGCTTTTCGGGCTTTGTGGTTCACCATCCCTAATGCAATCTGCAAGGTCACTTTCCTGTTCTCTTTGTTCCCTCTTTCTGCTGCATGGTATGTCAACTGGTATCCAAGCTCCTGCTCACAGAACAAGTTTTTCTGTCAAGACACACAGACCCAACGCCTCAGATGGCACAGGTGAATCGTCTCAAGAAGCTGGTGCCTGCCTACATCCATGGACTTGATGGGTATAGATAATGCTCAGAAAGCAGTGGGACAGGAGCAGTGGGAATCCATCTACTTCCCTGGCTCCCAAGAGCCCACAGAGCCCCAGGGACAGCAAGGGGACATCATTGGGATACAACAGCTTTGAAGATGAGGGGATTGCAGGGCAGGAATTGTCCCTTTCTCATGAGGACCTCATCGTTCACCAAGTTTGCACCCCTTTTGCAAGCAAGAAGCAAACCCAGAAGACTTGGCACCCAAGAGAGGACTAATCTTGAACCCTCAACCTGACTTGAAACACTGCTGCTCTCTCCAGTGTTTAAATCAATTATGGGAAAACCTCTGCCAAGTGCATAAATCCCATCCTAATGCCCCCTGGTGTCAGAGGGAAGGTGCCTTGGTAACGTTACTGGGCTTTGGATCGGGCCTCAGAAGAGCAGCTGCAAGATATTAACCAGCAGGCTCAGAAATTCATCTTTGCTTTGACTCGGTCTAAACCTTTGTAAATAACTCACGATAGGTCGGAGAGGGGGGTAAAAAAAAGGAGCTAACAGCTCATATCTGGCCGTGTTCCCCTGTCCTGTAAAACAAGCTTACGCTCTTAAGAAAGAGGAAAACTGGCTAAAGAAATTCACCCAGAGCATGGTGGTTGCCCCCATTCTGCAAACCAAACCATTCAAGAAGGGCAGAAACCACCCCAAAGGTGCTTCACCTTTTTCCACAGCCGGTAACGATTTCCTCCTTGTTCTCTTCAGCCTTCCCACCGCGACCGTTTCCCACCGTCTCCCAATTGCCAAGAAATCCCTCCCGCCGCTGCAAGAAGCATGACAGCCCCTAGAACCTATCTGCTCGTGGGATATAAAAGCAAGGAGGTACAGGGAAGAGGAGCAGGTATGTTTTCTTCTGGCAGGAGATATCATGGACTTGGGTGGGTACCAGGCTTTAGGGGGTCAGGTTTGGGGTTAGTTTGGGGTTGGGGTGAATTATTCTACCCTTCTGTAGCTCCAGTTGTGTCAACCAGCATCTGAGTGCCATAATAATGTGAATCATGACCTGGATACCTTTTTCTTTTGTTTTTTAAGGTGGTTCTGAAGCGGCAGGTGCTGTCACCCAGCTCAGCAGAGGAACAGCTCAGTGCTGCAGCAGTCTGTGCCATGATTATGAGCATCCCAATGGGGAAAACAACAGCTCGACAGGGAAATGCGGCCCTGGAAGGGAGCAAAGACGGGCAGTGATAGCTGCACATCGCGTGGAGATCTCCCACAGGCAGAAATATGGAAATATTAGTGTATTTTCCATTATGCACAGGACAGGATTCCCGTGCTGGCATATGCTGAGCAGCTGAGACAGGCGGGGATGGAGCGTTCCGCGCTGTCGCTGCTGGGGAAAGCAGCCAAACCCATCCACGTTTTTCACCTACACCAGCTCTAGCCCAACTGGCTTTACAGCAGGACTTCCAAATTACCACCTTGGCCACCCCACCTTCTTTTTCTATGGCCTTAAAAACCCATCCTACAATGGTCAATGCCGTTCCTTCCCTCTGCCAGGTTAATGCAGGTTTCTGCCCTAGCCCTCCGCTCCCCCAGTTCAAGGTTTCTCCAGCCTCCGTGAGGAGCTCGGCAAGGCTTGAGAAATTCCAAGCGGGAAATTCGAGGAGGGGTTTAACTCAAAAGACTTCAGCTCCAGGAGAAATGGCAGAGCAGAAGCAGTGGTGGCACAGGGCGGGCAGAGCATCTGCCCCGGGCATCTCTGCCGAACGGGGTGTGGGGAGCGGGCGAGACCTTAGCAGCGGTGTTAAACCAGAGGCGCTGCTGTTTCTCCTATCAACAGGGATTACGTCGGTCAAACCATTTTATTTGATACTGGCTAACTGAGGAAGGCTCGGAGGAGCTGGGGGACGTGATGGGGTAATCAGATATTCTGCAGCTCGCCCGCTCTGAGCGCACAGGGGAGATGTTCAAAGCTGAAGCGGCGCAGGTGCATATTCCCAAAAGCAGGCTCTTGTCTGGCAAATGTCTCGGTTTTCCATGGGAGCTACTGTGCCCGCAAAAAAAAACCAAAAACCCACCCCACTTCCCAGACTCCAGCTGCCATCTCGTGGTCGTATGAGACACCTTCCTATTTTATTCCTTTTTTTTTTTTCCCCTTCTGACCTGCCACCACCTGTGGCTCAAGCAGTACTTTTCCAGGGTTGGTAACGTCAAAAAAATTCTGAGAAATGTTTTCCCCAGGAAGGTCCTGGTTGGAAGCGTCGTATTCCCAAATGGCAGCGGTTTTGACCTTTCCACCATGCATTAGAGAGGATACTTTATTTTCCACCGATTGACATTTGGAAAAGGTGGACTCCAAGGGAAGGGGGGGATGTTTAACATTGCTCATCATCCTTGAAAGCTCCGGGGAATTTCAAGCGGCGTTCAGCAATACACGGGTTTGAACTTTGCTGCTGCCTTCCCCTGGGCTCCTGGTCGATACCCTCTGGCCCAGCCACCCCAGGCAAAGAGGCTTTAGAAGGTCTACAAAGCCAGAGGGTCAAGCTAGGGTACGTTGCAGCCCCTCTGAGCCAGAGCCACTGTTTGCTGGGCTCCTTCCTCCGAGTGCTTGCTCCAGCCCTGCTCTGTGCAGCAGATCTCAGAGCCATCTGCAGCCCTGGGAAACCCAGCGGAGCTTTGAACAGAATCAGAGGTCCATCTGCACAGAACAGCTTGCAGCACGGAGCATCCCAGGGTAACATCCTGGCTCCGTTGAAGATAATTGGAGCTTGGCTGGGTTGTTTTGGTGTTTTGTTTTGGTTTTTTTTTTTTTTCAGCAGGACCAAGCTTTTGTCCCTACTCTCTTTTCCAGTCTCATTCAATGGGATTCGGAGTGTCAGTGGGACTTAGAGGTGTTCATGTGGTTGCTCCACGTATAAAGGTAGGTTCCCAAAGCTGCTCTGGTCTGGCTGTTAGCTGATGTGTATAACCACCACATCCTAACCCTGTGTCCTTGTCCTGCTACATGTCATCATGGCCAGCCACCAACTGAAAGGCCTATTCAATTAAATCCCCTCATACTTGATGACATCTTTGTGGTCACAGTGGTAAAGTCCTGGGTTCCTCAGACTCTACATTGACACCTGGACACTGAGGAAGAACCTGGTCCCTGTGCATTGACATGAGGTACAGGCACCTGAGAGAAAGACATCAAAGCCACCAGAGTTAAAGTTAGTTAAGAAAAATATCACAGGCTTCAGAGTTCTGTGCTGCTGAAGCTTTCAGGCTGGATGGTGCTCTCTAAGAAACGCTTGCACTGCACCACAAGGGATGAGCCAGGATGCAGTAGCTCCAGAATGAGGATTTTCTGGCCCATATTTTGCAAGGCATTAGTTAATCAGAAATACTCAATCTAAAAAACAGCTGATGGCCCACCAAGACGCTGCCGCCAGCTGGAACTTTGTGGAGGCAATGGCAAAGGGGACATAAGTCCTGTGTATGGTCTGTGACTCCACCAACAGCTCACGTATCCTGCTCCCCACCACCATCTCCTGGCTGTCTGTGGTCTGTCAGCTACAGACCTCTACCAGTCCAGTTGCAAAGCCAGTGTCCAACGCCAGGTATTTGAGCAGGTCTGGAGTCAGCAGGTTCTTCTAAATCACATCTTCTCTGGGGCAGCATTAAATATGTTGGGTTTTACTGAGCAGTAGGCAGTGACAAATCCTGAAGCCCAGCAGGACGCTTGGGTACCATCAGATTAAACTGTCAAAATATTTACTTTTGTTCTTTGAATCCACACATTGAGCTCTATAAACTTTCTCCAGCACAGGGGAAAGGGAGCCCACTTGCAAAATTGCTTCACAGATGTCTGGAGAAGGGCTCGCCTTAGCTGACAACACTTTTATAAATGGAACTAGCAACTCAAGAAATAAGCCGAAATGGGGTGTTTGTGTCTCATCTTGTAGAGTTAAGGCCAATGAGGAAGAGCTTACCCACCTGTACACCCTGTATTTGATGTGGCTCATCACAGCTCCAGCAAGCACTCCCCATTTTCAACCATTGGATACAATTGAGCGGTGGTCCGTGGTCAGTCATGCAATACCTGCCCAAATGCTACTTAATTCCTAGGACAAGACTGATCTTTGATGCCAGGAGCTAAGAGTTGGCACCAAACTTGAGTTCTAGACCTGCATCCCCTGGCAGTAAATCCAAGCCTAGAGAAAAAATCCTCAAAAGACCACTTGTATTTTGAGTCTCTGTAAAGCAAAGCAGCACTGGTGGCCCAGTAGGACCCTTGGACCAGAAACTGCTACAACACGTTCATGGCTGTGTTGTGCAAGGTCCTCATATCAGAAGAGGCCACCTCCCTTCTATATAATTCTCTCATTTGGAGTAGATTTTGGATCAAGCTTTCACATTATACGATAATAATAAAATCCAGAAGTTTTCCCCTGAAAAACTAGGATACGCAAACAGCAAAATGAATGGGATCTACAGGCTGAGATGGGGCAGTAAATGTGTAAGGAAAGAAGAGATCACTTAAACGGACTTCTAATGCCCCAGACAGCTAGACATGTAGTGTTATGTGTCTTCAGAATAAGGTCGAATTTCATTGTCCAGCTCACGGGGGCTGGAGTAGGTGAGATAATGGAAAAAAAAATCAAGTAACTAGGACCCACTGTGTGGATCCACACTGACTCCACGAGGAACCACCCCAAGATATCTGCTTTCTGCTTCAGGAGCCGGGTTCCCCCAGTGAGCACCCAGAGCAGCCAGTCCCAGGCTGCACACACCGGGACCTGGGTGGGTGCTGGAGGAAGGATAACCAGGGATCTGTCCCCAAACTCACCAACACCTCTGTGCCAGAGGTTCATTCACATCCCTGGCAAACCAGGTGCTCCAAACATTTTGGGATGAGCCCTGATTATTGCTTCTCGCAGGCAGAACCAGCCAGCTTGCTGTTTGTGCAGGATTGATGAAAGGTTCTTGTAATCTCCTTTGCATCTCACACTGGCCAACCAGTTCCCACTTAGCTCAACCCACTTCCAGATGAGATTAAAACATATTTCATCTACTTTGCTCAACTCAGAGATAAGAATCACTAGTAAAAAAAGGAGGTCAGCTACCAGGTAAGCAAGGTTTGTAGCAGCATTGTGCTGCAGGAATTGATAAAAAAAAAAACCTCATGACACCACCAGTGGACTTGGGTTCAAGAAAAAAAAAAACAAACGAAAGGGATGAGCTTCCAAACACAAAATATCAACAAAAAGGTTTGGCAAGGCAGTTTGGCCCTTTGGATCTTCTGTCATTTGCCTGGCCCATGAGATGTCATCCTCTCCTAGCGATTACTAGGCTCTACCACATCTCCAGCAATATCTGAGCTAGCTTCCAGCAGAGCTGAGGCACAGCTGAGCTGTGGGGACCTTCTCGTAAGATCTGGGTGTATATCTCACTGACACATGTCGGGCTTTGTACATCTGGATTGCGGAGCTTAAAAAGTTGGCACCCACAGGTAGAAGAGGGAAAATCTGCCTTTTTCCATTCTCTGGCTGGATTTGGTGTGAAGGTTTAACCAAGTTCAGTCCTCTTGTGTAGTTTTCAATGTGTAGTCAATGCCAAGCCCAGGCCCAAGCTGGCTAATTAGTTGCTGAGTGCCTCTACATGTTTCCCAGCAGAGTTGTGCAATGGAGCTGATGTTTTTTTCAGCAGCAATGGTGGGGAACCTCTTCCTTTCTCCGGGCAAAAATAGGCTTTATTAACACATCAGCCAAGATTTTATTGTAAAACCATGGAAGAAGGAGCCATGTGACTGGGGCTGTGTGAATGAAATTCCAGTCTGCAGACTCTCCACCCTGGTTTACAAGTTTTCCTACACCAGGATCCTGCTCGTGGCTCCCACTGGTGGGAGTCCAGTTCCCACTGGGGCCACAGTCAGTTTATTGTCCCAGGTCCTGATATGCAAACCCCGTCCTTTCCAAAGGGGTTTTTGCAGCAAGCTGGGTCTTGCCAGGTGCCACACGCTCCTGGTTTCCATGAATTTCAGAGGAAGCACTTGGCAGTTCGTAGGACTTGGCTCCTGCCCTATGAAGGAATGTCTCAGCACCTGTGGCACTTGGATTAGTAGGCTTTGGGCTGCCAAGCAGAGCTGAAGCTGGCTCCTCACATCTTTGATTAGAACAGCCTCAATCCGATTAACATTGCCCAATAGGAAAATTTCAATCTGCGGTCGTTGACCTTCAAGAAATTCCATATGATACAATTTTCGCACTGAAAATAAGCTAAATGGTGAGGCACTGAAAATAAGCTATGGTGAGACACTGGAACAGGTCACCCAGAGAAGCTGTGGCTGCCCCATCCCTGGAGGGGTTCAAGGCCAGGCTGGATGGGGCTTGGAGCAACCTGGTGTGGTGGGAGGTGTCCCTGCCCAGGGCAGGGGGGTTGGAATTTGATGATCTCTGAGGTTCCTTCCAACTCCAACCATTCTATGATTCTAAAGGCTGTGTGCAGAGCAAGGATTCAGATGCAGTTCAAATTCCTCAGGAATACTACCACATAGAATACTGCTAGGCATCTTTCATTATTATATCTGCAGGTGATGCCTTTAGGACATTGATCATCTTAGAAAGAAAACATCCCACAGAAGAAGGACCCTAATAGCTTATATATGCTGTTCTTTCATTTAAGCAGTCAGATCCCTGCAGAGACCAAAGGTACATCTGAAAAGTACAGATTTTATGTGTGAGGACTCAGGTAAGTGCTGGTATGTCGTAATTGGACCTATTACTAAAATTTCTATTGGATTTCTAAAGGCACTCGCTGGAATGTTTCCCGGTGGTGCTTCACAGAAGCCACATGAGGTGAAGAAAACCCAACGTTTTACCAACAGTGATGAAGGGCTGTCTTCCCATGGGCAGCTCTCTCCGCCAGTGGGAAAATCTGGAAACGAAAATGTGGAGATGGGATGGGGAAATAGAAAAAAAAAAAAAGGCAAGCAGTCTCATCATCACAGCCTAAGCTCCAAAAGGCTGCTTTTAATGACGCTTGTAAAGAGCCACGGGGGACAGGAAACTTAAATCTCTGATCCCTCCATCACGTCCTTTTGGACACCGTTGGATGCACGGTCACTGCAGATGGGTTCCAAATGCTTGGGATGGCCTCGCTGCAGAAAAACTGGCAGAGTCTAGGCATAAAAAAAAAAAAAAAAAAAAAAAAAAAGACTCCTAAGCCAGCTATTTAAACACTTGGCAGCTTTTTATCAATCCGTGTTTATCTAACACAGAAATGCAGCCAGCTTAGCTCTGCTCACAAATGCCTGAACTTGCCTTTTGCAGGGCAGGGAGATGGATGTGCCTTCCATGAGTTGGGGGAGAGGTCTGTGAGTTCACCTCCTTGATACAAGGCTTCACCCAACATTAACTCTCTCCTCCTGCCAAGAGGGGACAAAGACGGGCCCGACGTGGGGCTGCGGGAGACCTGAGCCCTTTCCCTCAGCCCCTTCTTGCAGAGCTGTTTTCAACGTGGAGGTTTTTCCCCACTCCTTCTTCAAGGAGGGCCCTTGAAGACAGATGTGAGAGAGGGAATGGCTGCTATCTGTGCAAAGTTCTCACTGCCAGAAGGCTCGGAGAGTAGTTAGATACCTTCTGGATTCACATCCAGACCCTGCAAGAGCCCCTTGTGCCCTCCCACAAGCCGTTCAGTCATTCAGGGCCTCACTTTCTTCTCAGCCAATGTCTCAAAATACTTCCTTTTCCTTGTTTTTTCAGTTTCTCCTTAGAGTTTGCGGATTTTGGGGGGCAAACATGGTTGCACCTCTCTGTTCATCACCACAGTGATGCTCTGTCTTCATTAAGACCTTTAAATTGTTCATAATTATATTTATTAAGAGCTATCAAAGCCTCTTGGACATGCTATTTGTTCCAACTTGAGCAGACATTTCTGGACCATCAGCTATGCTGCTATTAGAAGGGGGACAGCCTGCTCCAAAATAAATGAGCATCATCGTGTGCAAATCAAACTGTGATATGAAAGCCTTTTCAGATCCTAATAAACAATTAAGCAGCCCTTACCTCACCTGCAAGGTTGAAATCAACCTAGAAGAAAGCTAGAAGGGACCTAGAGGAAAGACAGGGCACTACTGGAGAGGGTCCAGTGGAGGTCACAAAAATGATGAGGGACTGGAGAAACCCTCTGTTGAGAGACCTGGGGATGTTCAGCTGCAGAAGAGAAGACTAAGAGGGGATCTCATCAATGCTGAGCAGTATCGAAAGGGCGGGTGGCAAAAGGATGTGGCCAGACCCTTCCCAGTGTTGCCTGGTGACAGAACAAGAGGCAGTGGGCACAAACTGGAACATGCGAAATTCCATCTGAACATGAGGAAAAACTTCATTCCTTTGCGGGTGGCAGAGCCTTGGAACAGGCTGCCAAGAGAGGGTGTGGAGTCTCCTTTTCTGGAGACATTCAACCCCCACCTGGACACCTTCCTGCCCAGCCTGCTCTGGGTGACCCTGCTCTGGCAGGGGGTTGGACTAGGTGACCTCCAGAGGTCCCTTCCAACCAAACCCAACATTCTGTGATTCTGTGGTTTTGTGAATTCTCAAAATCCGTTGCCTACAGTCCTCTTCCTGTGCACCCTAAAGTGGTCTCTGGTGGGTTACCGTGAAGTTAAGGAAGGAGCAGGCTGTATGGAAATGCTTTTCATGACCTGTGTTGATCCGGGATATGAAAAAGTTTGTTTTCATGGTGACCGTATTTGCTCTTTGCATTGCCTTGTCCTGCCATCCCCTGGCACCGGGGACCTGCCCTCCCTCCTCCTGGGCTCCCTCCTCTCATCTTGCAGGAGCGGAGGTGGTGACAAGGGCTGGGTGCTCGATGTGGGGCAATCCTTCCTCCACCAGTTTCGTGCCTCCGGGCCCCTGGATGAGGACGGCTGCAAAGAGCCTGCTGTGACTTTTGCAACATGGCTGGAGGAAACTCACAGCGAGACTGGGGTAAAGGAGGGAGAAAAGACCCCATGTTTTCCCCAGGGTGGAGAGGACAGCTGCTAGAGGTGCCTCGGGTAACAGCAATTGAGTGAAATGATGTCCTGATTTGACACAGGAATAATTTCTCTTCTACTGCTTGGGGAAAAATGCACTTTTAGAAGACTCTAGTGTCTGAATTGGTGAAGATACTGACTTTATCACCAGCTCCAGGGTGTAGGTTTCAAGTTCTCAGTGTTTCCAGCTGCCCAGGTGTGGGGATGAGGAGGTTCAAGACCCGGACACTTGACCCAAGCTGCCACCAGGGTTATTTCATACCATGAATGGCACATTCCATGGAAATTAAAAAGTTTGTTGAGAAGTTCTCTCTCTCTGTGTCCTGGATGGCTCCCATCCTGAGAAATCCTTGTCTGAGTGCCGGAGCTGCAGTGCTGGCAGGGTCCCACATTGGCTGTCCCTGTAGGGAGTGCACAGCCTCCTGGGATGGAATGGGATGGGATGGGGATATTCCTTCTGTGTTTTATACTGGTATCAGCATCAATACTGATCTTAAGTATTAGTAATGTTAATTTTTTAGTCTTATCCTATTAAATCTACATTTCAACCCTCATGTTCCTTGTTTTTCCCTCATTCCCCTTCCTGGATAGGGAGAAGTCATCGAGTGATAGAATAATTGCCTAAATGACAATAAATCGTTGTAGGTTCCTCAAACCATAACAAACAAAAAAACCAAGAGGGGCTGGTCCCAAAGCACATGGAAAATCCTGGAAGAGCTCCTGTTACCTCAACTGAAATGAACCCTTAAGAAAGCTCACGAATGGATATGGACCTGATGGAGAGGGTCCAGAGGAGGACCACGAAGATGATCAGAGGGCTGGAGCACCTCTGCTATGAGGACAGGCTGAGGGAGCTGGGGCTGTTCAGCCTGGAGAAGAGGAGGCTCCGGGGAGACCTAATCGCAGCCTTTCAGTACCTAAAGGGGGCTGCAGGAAGGCTGGGGAGGGGCTGTTTACAAAGGCCTGCAGTGATAGGATGAGGGGCAATGGACTTAAGTTGGAGAAGGGTAGATTTAAGTTGAATATTAGAAAAAAATTCTTTACACTGAGGGTGGTGGAGCACTGGAACAGGTTGCCCAGGGAGGTGGTTGAGGCCCCTTCCCTGGAGATGTTCAAGGTGAGGTTGGATGTGGCCCTGGGCAACCTGGTCTACTTGGGGGTGTCCCTGCGACTGAGGGGAGGTGGGACTAGATGACCTTTGGAGGTCCCTTCTGGCCTGGAGGATTCTATGATTCTATGAATGAATTCACATCCAGTCAAAGAGTCCTTCCACTTGAGCACTATCAACTGATTTATAACAGCCACCAGGCGAAAAACAAGGAACTTTTCCCACCTGCTCTGAGCGAAGCCTTTTCAAGCTGACCACAGAGCATGAGCCCACAAAGGAGATGAGCTCCTTGTCAGAGGAAGAGGGCACCACCAAAGCCACGAGCAGCAGTGGGAGCCGCGCTGTGCGGGGGCAGCGCTTCATTCATGCTGAGCACGGGCACAGAGATGGGCATTGTTCGCCGGCACGTCCATCAGCTGAAGCATCCACAAGCCACGTAAAGAGAAAAAGCTGGATGTGAGAGAAAGGGGAGCTGCGCGACAGAAAGTCACAAGGCAGGGGGTTGTTTTTTCAAAGTGTGGCGTTGTTGTTAATTGAGATGGAATAAATGCGCTTGAGTAGACCACAACAATGAGGAAAAAGTACTTGGTGAAGGCCTTTTGCACCGGTAATTGCTGTGGAGTGATTGATAAAGGAGGAGGGACAGGTTGGCGTACCTGCATTTGCTGCTGTGGCTGTACCAAAAACTGTGGCCTTGAAGCCACTTGCTGGAACAACACAGCTCAGAGATTTTTGCAATTTCTAGCTGAAAAGCATATGGTAAAGGTCATAAAGTCATTGAACGGTTTGGGTTGGAAGGGGCCTTAAAGATCATCCAGTTCCAACCTCCCTGCCCTGGGCAGGGACACCTCCCACCACACCAGGTTGCTCCAAGCCCCATCCAGCCTGGCCTTGAACCCCTCCAGGGATGGGGCAGCCACAGCTTCTCTGGGCAACCTCTTCCAGGGCCTCACCACCCTCACAGCAAAGAATATCTTCCTAATATCCAATCTAAATCTTCCCTCTTTCAGTTTAGATCTGTTCCCTCTCGTTCTATGGCTCCCCTCCCTGATCAAAAGTCCCTCCCCATCTTTCCTGGAGCCCCTTTAGGGACTGGAAGGGCTCTAGAATTTCCCTGAAACCTTCTCTTTTCCAGGCTGAATCCCTCCAACTCTCTCAGCCTGTCCTCACAGCAGAGGGGGCATTTAATCTGCCATGTCATCCATAGGGGAGGCTGATGTCCTTGCTTCTCTTCTTGCTCCTACAAATGGACAGAAAAACATCCCAGATCCCTTGGTTTTCCCCAGGCAGTACAAGTAATGGGCTCTTGCTTCCTTTTTACAACCAGGTATGACGAATGCAAGGGAAAGCAGAGAGAAAAGACGAATAAAAATAGAAATCACTGCTTGCTTTCAACTGTCATTCGCGATTCGGCTGCTGGGGAAACAGACACTTTCCCCATCGTATCAGCAGCCCTGAAACCTAACACATTTGGGTTTTTTTTTCCGGAGTTGGACTCTTTCCTTGGATATTGCTTTTCCAGCATCAGAAACAGGGAGAACAGTTGCAAAATATGGCTTCTTGGCTGGCTCTGCTGAAAAGAAAGAGGGAAAGCATATGCAATTGATGGAGAAAACACCCAAAGCCCTCCAAGAACAGTACCAAAAGGGGAAACTGTGTGGCTCTCTATGAGCAGTGTTCAGGGCACAGCAAAAGGCAGCAGAAAAGAGAGTTCCTCTTGCTGGGCTGCTCCCACTGGGGTCTGTCTCAGGCACAAGGCAGTGAAAGGTCTGGTGTTAACATCTTGATACCTGTCACGGGCCCAGGACTCCACGGATGTGGAAGCCACGATGATAAAGCCGACTCGATGCCAGCCAGAAGCTTCCCTCCAGAAATGCTCCCCTCTCTCTGTTTGCTTAAGGACCTGAATAGAAAAAGATGGACAAATCAATCCTCTGCTCGGAGTTTTATCTGCCTGGAGAGGTCTGACTACACCATACCCACTGTGGCTGATAGTGCTTTACCTTCCCAAGTCACGATCTGCAGTGTCGGCCACCCACTCCAGCCAGGAGGGGTGAGAATACAGAAAATCAGTGGCTCCCATTTTACTCTCCCCCGCCATCAGGAGCTACTGATTTAAAATTACTGTAAAAAGAGAACGAAGGAGGCACGGGACGTTGCTGTCTGAATAGGGACATTGACATCATTAAACCTGTCCTTACTCGTGCGGCTCGGCGAGCCAGCGGCGGTGCTGGCGCCATACTCCATTCCCGGAATCTCCCTTCCGAAGTACCAATCCCACGTAACATCTCAGGGATAAAGCCCCGTAGCAAAAACAAACCCTCGGATCAGGGCGTGAAATCAGAGGCAGAGGGAGCAACACGAAACACCTCCCCATCCCTCGCCCGCCTCAAATGCCAAACCTTTACTGGGCCAACTGGGGAGGGCCGGTGCCTGTTTTCCAGCTGTTTGGAGAACAGGGCAAGGAGCGTTAAAGACACTGCTCTTTTTCCCACCCACAAATCGGAGCTGGCTTTTCAAACACGGTGTACACCACCGTAAGCTTCTAACCACTCTCACAGTTCACCTGGGGTGAGAGGGCCACAGTGACCTGGGACTGAAATAGCAATAAGCCCTTTTCCTAGGAAGGCTTTGGGAAGGCGGAATACTCTGGAAAGGGGTATGGTTCGACTACTGAAGAAGGGAAAACATTCTGAAAGGTTCCAGTTACTACCTTTATGCCACATCTGTGGGTCAGAAGCGGGAGGAATCCAGTCCCCTGAGCAGCCAACCAGTGTCCCCATCCACACCACTCAGGCAGGAGGTGCTGGAAATGCTCTTTAGGTATCACTACTCATTATATAAATGAGAAAATTTAGGATGGTAGGTTGATGTAAAACAATGGTAATTGTTGGGAAGCAAAAGGTTTGTTTCAGTCAGATGGTTGTCTGTCCCTGCAAAGAGGCAGAGAGGAAATCCCTTCCTGTGGCCTTTTCAATACTGTGAGTCCTTGGAAGATGCCCACCACCAGTCAGGTTTCCTACAGAGTCAGATTTTCTACCACAGGAAGACTTTCCACATCACATGCTTGTTCTCCTTTCCTTTCCTTTCCTTTCCTTTCCTTTCCTTTCCTTTCCTTTCCTTTCCTTTCCTTTCCTTTCCTTTCCTTTCCTTTCCTTTCCTTTCCTTTCCTTTCCTTTCCTTTCCTTTCCTTTCCTTTCCTTTCCTTTCCTTTCCTTTCCTTTCCTTTCCTTTCCTTTCCTTTCCTTTCCTTTCCTTTCCTTTCCTTTCCTTTCCTTTCCTTTCCTTTCCTTTCCTTTCCTTTCCTTTCCTTTCCTTTCCTTTCCTTTCCTTTCCTTTCCTTTCCTTTCCTTTCCTTTCCTTTCCTTTCCTTTCCTTTCCTTTCCTTTCCTTTCCTTTCCTTTCCTTTCCTTTCCTTTCCTTTCCTTTCCATTCCCCCTGTACCGTCTGAGTACAGCAGAGATCTTGGGTAACCTGGAGGCTAAATAAGTTTAACTGGAAAGCTCTCACTCTCCGAGGCCCCTCTCCTGACTCTCCTTGCCAGGTCCTTTACTCCTTGCTATAGCAGTTACTACCACCAGAAATAGAAAGGACATCTTCTGCCCACACCACTGGCCTGGGCTGTAGGAACAGTTGGCTTTGGGTCCCTCTCAGGATTGCAAAACTGCAGTTCAATCCATCTCCCAGACATGACATAAAAAAAAAAAAAAAAAGGAGACCTTTTAACTGTACATTAGGAGGAGAAGTGAATAAATCTGGCAACCGGTGGCAGAGCGAAGTAGCCGGAATATTCAGCATGGAGCAAAGCTGGAGTGTTCCCAGGCCCGTAGGGACCGGAGGCTTTTGATGAAAGCGCTTCCATGTAATGAATTAAATGTGGTATATTTATAGCTGGAATCTGGTCCTGGCTTGTCACCGGACCGACAGACGGCTCCAGCCAGATGATAGCGCGGTGGCTTTGACCTCACACTTACCGGAGCAGCTTTCCACAACCCTCCTGCACATTTTCACACGTGCTACAGCCACAGGCAGCTCAGACCCCATTTCACCTAGTAAAAAACGTCAGAAGGACATTCCCTTGGGGCAATATGACTGTGTCAGATGATCCAAGGTCACTCACCTACTATCAGGTGTCATTTCATCAAGACGTAGTGTTTGCATCTCTGTGGGGATGTGCAAACTCCAGACTCATAGAATGGTTTGGGTTGGAAGGGACCTTCAAGATCATCCAGTTCCAACCCCCCTGCCCTGGGCAGGGACACCTCCCACCACACCAGGTTGCTCCAAGCCCCATCCAGCCTGGCCTTGAACCCCTCCAGGGATGGGGCAGCCACAGCTTCTCTGGGCAACCTGGGCCAGGGTCTCACCACCCTCACAGCAAAGAAGTTCTTCCTGAGATCTCATCTAAATCTCTTCTCTTTCAGTTTAAAACCCATCCCTCTTCTCCTATGGCTCCCTTCTCTGATAAAGAGTCCCTCCCCAGCTTTTCTGGAGCCCCTCCCCAGCTTTTCTGGAGCCCCTTTAGGGACTGGAAGGGGCTCTAAGGTCTCCCCAGAGCCTTCTCCAGGATGGACGCCCCCAACTCTCTTAGCCTGTCCTCAGAGCAGAGGGGCTCCAGCCCTCCCAACATCTTCGTGGCCTCCTCTGGGTCTTCTCCAACAGGTCCATGTCCTTCCTGTGCTGAGGTCTCCAGAACTGCATGCAGTATTCTGAAGGCTTAAAGGTCTTCTCAATCAGACTTTAAGATATTTAAGACAGTCCCTGGCTTTACATGAGTATTTCCATTACTGCTCTCATGCTTGAAGTTAAGTGTGTCCCTCAGAACAGCATGTACTGCAAGGACTAGGTAATATATTTTGCATCTCTTATGATTCATGATACGTAAGAGTTATCTCAAGTTTGAGCCAAAAATAACATCCAGTGGATGGTACTCAATGGACAATAATAAACACTTGGGAGGGGAAAGGGTAAACCACAGGGAGCAGGGTGAATTTTTAACCCTGCTGCAATCAATGGCAGGACTCTTGGCATTCCTCAGTGAACCCAGGATTTCACACACCATCACACTGACAGTGACCTCAGAGTCGCTTTTCGTGCCAAGTGTTCCCAAGGTCCTGCAACTCCAGCAATGCTTTCGGGTGTCTGTATGAGACAAAACATTTGTGTGTAACTCTTCAGGCCTTGGGACTCTGCTGCAGAGGGCTTCAAAATTCCCCCATTCCCCGTCTGCTCCTGCTCTTCGCTGGGAGCTTTAGCACAGCCCCACAACCCTACGAGACCACTTATCCCACCTCTGGGTACACCAACCCACTTCCAAGTGAATGAAGGAGGATCTTTGGGGTGTTCTCCTGTAAGTCCTGTTTTTGACAACCCATAACCACCACTTGCTCTTGGCTTTTCAGCTGCTCACCAGACAGGATTGGGGTTTTTTTGTGCAAGATAAAGGTTTTTTTTTCTTTTCCTTGCAGCACCCCCAGCTTGTGCTCTGTGTGTTATATCCTCTCCAACAGCCAGCCTCAAGTTAGGCAGAGACAGTGGCCTCCTACTCTTTATTTCAGCATCCACAGAAAGGAAAAGGTTTCCATTTTCCCACAGGTCTGTGATGGTTTCCTCTGGAAGGTCTTTGTGCTTCACCTCTTGGTTGGCACAGCACAAATATAGAGCCCTTGTTTTCAACCTGGATCTGCTGAAGTCCACGATCAACGCTTGGCAGAATGTTACACATCACCCTTCTCCCTCCCACAAAAATTACCTGGGTCAGCTTCAGCAGCCTTGGAACGATAAATATCATCTCCCTTCTATGTGCCCACACTCTCAGTATCTCATCAGGAAGAAAAATAAAATAAAATTTAAAAAAAAACAAGGGGGGGGGGTATGAAGAAATGTGTTTACTCCCAGATAATATTTGAATGGCTTTGGCTAAATGAAAGACCTGGAGAAAGTGGAATTTCAGGCACCTTCTGCATCCTGGTACAAGTGAAGGGGAAACCACCACAAACCCCACATTTTCTACATTATTTTCATCCATGTGCTCACCAACTCTAGCAAGGGAAAAAAATCATCCGATGATAGTAACCCCTCTGATACTGGGAACTGCACCAATCCCAGAGCCAAGGGACATGTGACAAAACTCTCTTGGAAGAGTAAATTCTGGAAGGGAGGGAAATATCTTAGAAATGAGATGGCATCGTTTACAGGACAGTGTATACACAGAGCAGCTCTTGGAGTCCTTGGAGATGGGCTGCATCAACGCTCTGTGGGAAGAAGCACCTGGGTTTGAAGGACTCCCTGCTGCAGGACATGGAGACCAGGATGGCAGTCACATTTATGAAAGAGGCCTTTTCTTCACCTCTATGAGATGGATAACACACACACAGAACATTATGTCAGTCAGTGAGCCTGCTTTGTGACTAAATTTTTTTACAGAATCAAAGAATGATATGGAGTTGGAAGGGACCTCTGGAGATCATCTAGTCCAACCCCCCTGCCAAAGCAGGTCCTCCTACACCAGGTTGTCCAGGGACTTGTCCATATGGGGTATGAATGCCTCCAGAGAAGGAGACTCCACCACCTCTCTGGGCATCCTGTTCCAGGGCTCTGCCAATTTTAAGACTCCTCAGAAGGTGGCTGAAGGGGACTTGGCTGTAAGATTAAGTGCAGCCCCTCCTTTGGATGCTTTTAGATCTTTCACATCTTTGACCCCTTCTTTATCAAAGGATAAGTGCGGGGCCAGGATTTTGTTTAGAGAGGAGCAATAATTCACATCCACCATCTCTACGACAGTATTAATTTGTGCGACCCCCGACTCATCATCCTTAGCCTTAGACCTTAGCCTTAGACCTTAGCTCCATCCATCCCAGCTCGTCGTGTTGAAAAAGTTACCCCCATTCTCATTGACTCCTGAAAGAAGGGCAAAATCCGTACCCCTGGAGATCCAGAGAGAGATAAGGAGGAGCCAGGAGGAGATGTGGTGGCTGGGCCCACAGTCACAGCACTGTTCTAGTTCAGCTTTTACTTTGCAAAGACCAGCAGCACAGCCTGTTCGTGGTTTTTCACAGAATCATAGCGTGGTTAGAGTTGGAAGGGACCTTAAAGATCATCCAGTTCCAACCTCCCTGCCCTGGGCAGGGACACCTCCCACCACACCAGGTTGTTCCAAGCCCCATCCAGCCTGGCCTTGAACCCCTCCAGGGATGGGGCAGCCACAGCTTCTCGGGGCAACCTCTTCCAGTGCCTCACCACCCTCACAGCAAAGAATTTCTTCCTAATATCCAATCTAAATCTCCCCTCTTCCATTTTAAAACCATTACCCCTTGTGCTGTCACTCCACTCCCTGACAAAGAGTCCCTTCTCCAGCTCTCCTGGAGCTCCCTTCAGATTTGGAGAGTCTTACCTACGGACAGGGGAACGCTTAGCACCAGGGCTTCACCAAATCAAAGCCTGAAAGGGTAAATATTTCTGCCAGGGATCATTGCTTTCCTTTCTTCCTCTGTTTGCCCCAGAACAATGGAGGGAAAACAAAGAAGAAAAAAAAAGAAAAAAAAAAAAGAAGGAAAAAAAAAGCGCCTGTCCAATTTAACAATGCTGCATTGAGAGCCACGGGATCTGATAGCACAGAAGTGACCCTCTCCTTGTCCCCTAATTCTTGTCTTTTAGAGACAGGGGCTATATATATATCCTAGAGAGGGATATTCCAGGGGATATATCCCAGGGGGTATATCCAGGGGGATATTCCTCTAGTGCTTGCCCTATAGGATAAAGGCACATGGAGCTGTGGCTTTGGAAGAACCTTGCTGATCTAGTTGAAAAGCACTTTTGACCTTGGCATAAAGAGCTGTACCCAAAGTGCTGGTGCTCAAGGATAAGAAGAACATAAACACAGAAGCCTGCCTTGTCTGACAGTGGGGTGAAACACTCCCAAGGTTGGAGAGGGGGATGACAGGGCAAGGAGGGGTTAATCCAGATGACCAGCGTCCCTTCTAAAAGAGCCAGAGTTAATGTTCACCACGCAGAAAATCCCCCATTGCAAGCAAAGATTTTTTTTGGAACCCTGCTTAATTGGATGAAGACTATTTCAGCGGAGCCCAATTGCTCACAGTCTCCCTGTATCCAAATATATTTGGGTAGCAGCGAAACTGTAAAAAAGAAAAACCCAAACCAACCAAACAAACAAAAAAGAAAAAGCAGATGTGTTTGATAAATATATCCTGCCTGTATTTGGGACAACACTGAATGCCATTTCCACGTTATATAATGATGATGAAACGCTTCCCATTCACGCAGCTTGAAAAAGAACATCAAACAGCACGACTGATGCTTTAAAAGGGGCACGTCTGGAGGACTCGCACATGGGTATGTTAAGGGTTGGCTCTTTGGAGGACTGTTCCCACATAAGGTGGGGAAGGGAGAGTTTAGAAGCCATCCAGGAGACCTTTGCTGAGGAGAAAAACCAGCGCTGTGTCAATATTTGAAAAGCCTGAGTGAGGCAAGCCCAGGTAATTTGGTCCCACACCGCTTCTGGCCGAGGCGTAATGAAGTGGTTGGTACCCATTAATGAGGAGGTGGAGAGCGGGGCCGTGATGAAAGAGCAACCAGCACTTTTCCTGGTACCTGTCAAAGAACAAATTTCATCCTGGTCTTGAATAAAATCCCAGGTACAGCTGATGGCAGTTAACTGCGTTGACTCATGGCCTCACAGCATCCAGATCTGAGCGGGGCTGGGAGGAAAATAATATCAAAATCAATATGAGTGCATGAATAAATGGTTTAAAAATAGCTAATGGAAAGATCTTAAAATGGCTTTGTTCTGAAGGATTCAATGGGTGGACTGTTCAGTGGGTAAGGGACTGGCTGGATGGTCGCATCCAGAGGGTGGTGATCACTGGCCTGAAGCCCAGCTGAAGAGCAGTCACAAGTGGTGTCCCTCAAGGGTCCGTGCTGGGACCGACACTCTTCAACATTTTCACCAATGATATAGACAAAGAGATTGAATGCACCATTAGCAAGTTTGCAGACAACACCAAGCTGTGGGGTGGTGNAGGACATGGACCTGATGGAGTGGGTCCAGAGGAGGACCACGAAGATGATCAGAGGGCTGGAGCACCTCTGCTACGAGGCCAGGCTGAGGGAGCTGGGGCTGTTCAGCCTGGAGAAGAGGAGGCTCCGAGGAGACCTAATCACAGCCTTTCAGTACCTAAAGGGGGCTACAGGAAGGCTGGGGAGGGTCTGTTCCCAAAGGCCTGCAGTGACAGGACGAGGGGCAATGGACTTCAGTTGGAGAAGGGTAGATTTAAGTTGACTATTAGAAAAAATTTCTTTATTGTGAGACTGGTGGAACACTGGAAGAGGTTGCCCAGGGAGGTGGTTGAGGCCCCTTCCCTGGAGCTATTCAAGGTGAGGCTTGATGAAGCCCTGGGCAACCTGGTCTACTTGGGGGTGTCCCTGCGACTGCGGGGAGGTCAGACTAGATGACCTTTGGAGGTCCCTTCCAGCCTGGAGGATTCTATGATTCTATGAACAGCTTTAAAAGCTTCACCCGCCCTCCCAGCTTGGACTCAGTCTGGCCTCTCTCTGTGTTTTAGCGCAGCCCATTAAGAGGATTCCCCAGCTGAAAGCAGGCAGAGGAGATAGAACATAAACCTATTTTTGGAGGTAGGGTGCCAGGCGGTACACAGAAGTCCCCTTGTTGCAGGAGACCGTAGGATAGAGAGAAGCAGAAGGCGTAGGAGATGGAGGGAACTGAAAACCGGGCAAGGACTGGTTGAAAGCTGGAGGGGGACTTTTTAGAAGGCCATGCACTGACAGAGCGAGGGGCAACGTTTTTAAACTGAAAGAGGGGAGATTTAGATGAGTTATTCGCAGGAAATTCTCTCCCTTGAGGGTGGTGAAGCACTGGAAGAGGTTGCCTAGAGAAGCTGTGGCTGCCCCATCCCTGGAGGGGTTCAAGGCCAGGCTGGATGGGGCTTGGAGCAACCTGGTGTGGTGGGAGGTGTCCCTGCCCAGGGCAGGGGGGTTGGAACTGGATGATCTTTAAGGTCCCTTCCAACCCAAACCCTTCTGTGAGCATACGCTCCATACTCCTTTCTTCTGCAGGGTGCGTATGGCCAGTGGTTGCAGAGGAGCAGCCTGACCCGGCTGCGATGTCCCAGGGACACTGTACACACAATGTGTGACAAACGCAGTGCTTATCACGTCCCTCGCCCTCGCAGGCGTAACTGAGATCCAAGGAGCATCACTCACAAACCCTCTCACCGCCTCCGTCCGGTTGCGAAAAAGGGGGTGGGGGGGTGTCTCATAAACAGGTGACCCCACCCCAGTAAGCTGGGGTGTGTTTCTGGGAGACTCTCTCTTTCCCACAACAACCCTCACCCCATGAGAAAAGACGGGAGGTGGTGCGGCGAGGGGGGTGAAGTGGCACCACGGAGGGGATCAATCACTGCCCCTCACTTGGCCGCAGG
>VZRU01015708.1:22097-59946 GCA_013398155.1 Pedionomus torquatus | reverse complement strand
CTTTTTTGTTTTTCTTTCTTTTATTATTTTACTGTGGGGGACTGATTCATAGCTAGTCGGGTTCCCAGCTGCTCTATCTAGGTAACAACCTTGATTATATTAAAACAAACAAAAAAGCCTCTTGCTCTGGAGGAAGTGGTGGTGGTTATTCTGCTCCTGAAAGGGGTTGCCGTCAAGTGGGACTGAAGAATGGTCTAGAGTCCATTTCTAAAGCATGCTTGATGCTTATTAAGGCGTGAATCTTTATCAAGATAATACGAGTTTCAGTGTCTTGATGAAACCTAAGATTAAATTTCTTCACACAAGTTTTCCTTCTCTAGTGATTTCCAACAGTATTTCTCGTAAATTTGCTTGCTCAGTGTACACACTTGAAGTAGTTGACTGTCTTGGGGAGTGAATCTCAGAACTCTGGATTTCGAATCCATACAGGATTTGTGAGGGGGGAGAGGGCCTGTATTTGACTTACACGTAGATCAGAATTTTAAGGGCTGTGGATCTAGCGGGTTGCAGGAGATCTGGGGATGTAAGAGACATGCAACAGAGACTGAATGTTCTCACCTAAATAGCCTACTAGTTGTATATTAAAAGACTTAGTATTTTTAATGTCTTACAAAAATGGTATAATGCTGTAAGACAATCTTTTGCTAATAATAGAGGAGTGAGTCAAAACTGCTTTCAGATAAGACGGTGAAATGGAAAGTTTTAATGGCATCTGTAGAAACCATGGTATCCTATGAGTAGCTTATGGTAAAATGTCAGGCAGGTGCAAGCTTTTTCACTAGCTACTGATGAGAATTGGAATTGTCTTAATGCATAAAGTCTGCAAACCTGTGTTAATCCCTGATACCGTTTAAGGCAAATTTCAATTTGTAAGGCTGAATTCTTGCAGAACAAGCCAGTAATTTAGAAGGATGGGGGGAAGGGAAACATGAGACAGGGGTTGGGAGCTTTTTTTGGTGTGGGTGTTTTTTGTGGTTTTTTTTTTTTTTTTGCTAAGAAGCCTACAATCTGTTAACAGTAATGGGGGGGGGACGGAAGTGTTTCTAATCTTACTGGGTGCTGACGTATTCAGATGGTAGCTGGAATTGTTTGGATCAGGAAGTATGAAAAAATGGAGTGGTTTAGATATGAAAATAGACATGGTTAATGTGGAATAACCAGTGTACATAGCGTCTGTGCTCAGAACGACTCCCAGCATTGTTCATTTGTAAGTGGTGGGAGGGAGGAAGCAAAGCAGTCCAAGCCGAGTGTACATATGGAAACTGATTTGTCTTAAACAACAGGGTAGACTTGCAGTGAAACTCAGTTTACCAGCTTTCATTTCCAACTTGGTGTGCTGGAGAATATTGACTTGTGTAGCCAGGGAACAAGCAGAAATCATTTACATTCCAAACATCAAACACGCTTTGATTTGTTTTACTTTGCTAAGGCAAGGTTCTTGTTTTCAGACTAAAAGCTGATGCATCTTTCTGTGTCCAGACTCCTGGCAAAGCAGTTTTACTAGCAGGGAAAGGTGAATTTGTGTGATTACAGCTGTCTAGAAATCTTTGAAGTTGAGGATTTTGTTCCTGTGTGTGTCTGTCAGTGTTAAATTGGAACACGGTGGCAAAGGATTTTTTGGTTTCTGCCACTTAGTTGCTGAAGACAAGCATTTGACTTCACAGGGAGGGCGATCTGTCGGAGTGGTGTCCGTAGCTGTGACAGACATTCTGATGTGAAGCCAGATCTAAAAATGTTGTTATGAATATAGATACGTTGAAGGAATAACTATGTGAGTGGATGGAGATAGGATATGCTGGGATCTTTTTTCTGCATGGTGCTTTCTATTCTTTTCCAAGGCTGCTTTGTTTTTCACCTGTCCATTGCCGATTCAGGTGTCTGGGTGGACAGTCTGCCAGTGTGCTGATTGTAAATAGTCCCGGCCACTGTGGAAATTGGATTAGAGGTGGAGTTCCATATCTAGACACCAACCTTGAAGCTCTGTATGTATTGTTCTCTTCTCTGTCTGCAAGCTTGGTCTTCTGCTGACAAAGCTGGCTTTTATTTTTTTGTTAATTTTTTTTTTTTTTGTTAATGAGTTGTCAGCTGCCCATGGCTAGCTAAACTGAGATATAAGTAGTCAAAAACTGAAGTAATACATATTGAAGTACTGTTTTATTAGTTTTATCATATGCTATAATGTAACTTGATGTACTTGAGCCCTGCAGAGTAGAAAGTTCTTGATGGCTTGCTGTTGGGTACCTGTAGCCTTGAAAGAAGCCCGTTCAGCAGAGGGAGTTCAGAGGCTTTCCCTTGCTCACTGAGGTGTTAGCAGTGTTCTATATGTGGAAGAAAATTGAAAGGCTGAAGTGTAGAATTCCCGGAATCAATATAATGCTAGTGACTCATTCTTTCTTTGTCATTAAAGAACAGAAATTCAGTCATGCTTTTGGATGACTAATTCTGGCTCTTCTAGCACCTTTGTGTACCTCTATTCCTTCCTCCTACCTGCGTTGGAGTTGATAATCTAAATTTTTTTCAATTCTAGTACTCCATTCCACATTGTTTATTAACTATTATGTAACTTGCATTAACCTTGGATAATGGAAAAAACTTCTAATAGTGACTTTTTTTTCTTCTACAGAGAAACAAGAAAAAGAAGTTGACATGTATGCTAACCTTTCAGATGAAAAGGCCTTCGTGTTTTCAGTGGCCTTGGCGGAAATAAACAGAAAAATTATCAATCAAAGACTTATTCTGTAACTCGTAAGCACAATCTGATGCATTTATATGCAGAATGGCTAGCGTATTTCCAAGGTGTCATGGACTCTCGGAAAGTGTTGTCTGCACCATCAAGGACCATGCTATTTCCTATATTCTGCTGTTGTTCATGGAAATCGAATTCTGTCTCTACAAGTCAGAAAGTGTTCACAAGATTGTGCTATGAAAAATCAGAAAGCAGATAACATTTTATACTTTGAAGACAGTTTCTAGACAAATGCACAGAGAGACTGCACCCATTCCAGAGCACTTCTTTTAAATTTGCTGCCAGAAATGCAATATTTTAAATATTTTCAGAAATAAATGATTTTCCTTTAAAATTATATATTTCAGATTTTTCAGGTATATTACAGTTTATGTATGTACAGTTCACATAACTTTTTAATAAATTGATATTCCAATATTTTATTGAACTGGAAATTAAGTACCTTGGTGATCCTTAGGGTGTGTTGGTTTTAATCCTCTTAGAAATCTGGTATTCATCATAGGGATGACTTTAGATTTGCGTGTTTTTTTTTTAATAGGTGCAATATTCCCACAGGTAGTAAATTAAAGTGATTTCATTTGGGGGGGATTATTCTGCTTGATGACTTCATATTGTTTATGAATTCTGTCTCGAAAGTGATTCCCTGTTGTATTTTTGAAAATCACGTATACTTATTGTGGTCAGACTCCTGAAGTTTGAAAAGAAAGCTCTTGTTTTGTAACGACTGTTTGCTGGTTATCTGCCATGTCCAGATGGTAAGTACTTCTCCCATATTCTTTCTTGGCCCATCATTTACTGGAGAGGGAGAGAAGCAGGCATCAGAGATGTAGATCTGCAGGAAGCATCTTTCTTACTGGTATTTCCAAATGATGAGGTTATGCTAGTTCCTTTTTCCTCTCATCAGCTTTTTTTGGTCTGTCTTTTAAAAAGCGTAATCCTCAGCAGTATTGTCTTTGAACTGTTGACTGTAAATGCCAAAGAAGAAGTCTTTTGAGCTTGAGTGTGCAAAAATGAGCTGCTTTGGTAGGTTTGGGGAAAGCATTCAACAAAGTTGTCTTTGTTAAAGCGGTATAGTACAATTTGAGCCAAAACCCTTGCAGTAAATATATGGGGGTTTTGTTTTACTGGGGAAAAAAAACAACCCTCAAGCCCTGTAAAATCCCAAGAGTAAATGTTTAAGAGGCAATTACATTGATAAAATGTGACATACAAGCTTTTTGTTGCCTTTCATTCACTCCTTTCTAAGGAAGGGAATGCAACTAAATATCTTAGGTTTGGTTGGGTATTTTTTCAGTATTACTCATGCTTTTCAGTATCACATTACTTTATTAAAGTTACCTAGTGATGTTTTGCTACAGAACTGGCCTCTGGGTAGAAATAGTTTTGGTTTTGGGTTGTTGGTTTTTTTTATTAATCAAGCCAGACTATTTGTCTGTTATTAGTTACTGATTAAAGGAGGGAGCTGTGATGACTTTAAGCCACAAGGAACTGATCACATGCGAACTTCATTAGCAGAATCAGGAAACGGGGAAAGAGGTTTTTTTATATTTTTAATTATTTTTTTTTAACTCCCAAGGAGTAACTGGGTCCCTTTTAACACTGGATGAGAGGAATGGGTGTGGAAATGCACTTAAACGGCTAATCTATGTTTGTCTTTATTCCAGTAAATGAGGAATTGCGAACACAAGACTTCCCTACATCATGTAGACTTCTGCTTTCCAGAACTGTAGCCTGTCACAGATACCAGTAGTAAGGACAGATGAGTAACTCTTGAGGATAGAGTATATGTTTGCATGGTAAGTTATTACAGTCAGAATGACAAAAGGGAAGGTCAAATTTTGGAAACTTAGGATTATGATCAGTCTTGTGTTTCTTCTGTTGCTAGAATGAAATCTACTGTGTTAAGAAGAGACAAAGGGAACTACTATGCAGTCTCTCATGTTCTGACCTGTGTTCCTACAGGATACCCATTTCTTTCTGCTCCTGTATGTGGAATTAAAATTATCTGTAGAGAACTGAAATAAATGCTATATGTGTCAAAATGAAACTTACAACTTTCACATTTTGATTGCTGCCTTCTCTTATAAGTACGGCAAAATACCTTCATGCCTTTCAAAAGTACAAGGCTGGTTTTTTTTTTTTTCCCTGTATTGGTGGAGGCTGTCTTGAAACAGTGATTTGAATTTTATTTATGTATTTCTTCCCTTTTGTCTTCCTCATGTCTCTGCTGTCAGCTCTTTCCTGCTTGTGGTCATGCTATTTTTCTTTCCCTGCTATCTTACAATTTCTTTGAGAAAGCTGTGATGGAGCAGGCAGCCTTGAAAACCCTCCAGGGAGAGTGCTGCTTTACCAGTGGATCCTGCAAAGCAAGAGTCCTGACTTTGTCTCCCCACCAACCAGAAACAAACCATTCTTTCTGGTATAGACAGGGCACCTCTGCATCTTCCAAAAGCCCTGGTAATTCTGTGGCTGTGGTATCTGAAGGCATAGATTTACTGGAATGTATTCAGTGACTGAATTGGAAAGTGTCTGTGTTATATGAAATAGGTGTCAACAGGATGGCATCTCAAGAGCTTGATCTTTGTCTGTTAGAGATGATCAATGGAGGAAGTGCTGCAGCAAGTCATTGTAGACTGTAGTTGTAAAATGTATTTGATCTCTAATGGAACTGAAATAAAGCCAAAGACAGCTAAATTATGAGAAATAATGTACTGCAGCTCCAACTTTCTTGGGAGCTGCGTAGTTCACAAGAAGTGCATAGTTCCCAAGAAGCAAGAATAAATGTGTAACACTTTGGGAAGCTGCTTATGCAACACTGTTTGTTTTTGTTTGTTTTGGGTTTTTTTCCTTTTTTTGGTGACTCTCTAATTCCAGTATAAGTTCTTAGGCCCTGCCTTTGAAAGTCTTTGTCATTCAGTCTACCTTAATTTGTTTCACTGCGTTTGGTAGCATGACATATCACACAGAAAAATAATTGTCTTTCAGAAAAAGTGAATTAGGCTGTTGTTTTTTTAATTGACTCAAAAGAAGACCAAGTATATCACCACCACTCTACCTCCATACAACCTCTGGAGGTTGTATATTTTGACTCATCTGACCAGATAAACTTGATGTTGTGAACTGAATAGTTTAGGATTGTACTGGAGAACTGCCTGTTTATAAACCACCATCTAGCAAACTCTGCTTTCTGCTGCCTTTTTTTCGCCTTTCTTCTGCAGAAACATGCTTCCGGCATCATCTCTCTCTGTAGTTGTGTCAGACCATCAGGCAGGTTCACAGTTCAAGCTGACTTGAGATTTCTCTGCATTTACTCTTTTCTGCTACTAGATGGCAGCCTTATTCTGAAGATGGTTACTGTCTATTCAGGCATTCTTATTATTGCTACTAGGAAGAGCATGGTGTTCCAGTTTTGGTGAAAGTACACTGTAAGGTTATTTTTCTTTAGAACATCAGTTACTTATACCTTACTTGGGAGCTCAAAATCCTGCTAATGGGTATTACCAGTGATCTGCTCTGAAAGTAGACGGCTTCATTAGTTGTGTGGGATGTTAGCTCTTGAGCTGTGAAAACTGGTAGAGATTAATAATTTGTCAAGACCAAAGAACTCTGAACTTTCAATTGGCAATTTAATAAATATGGTTTAAGGAAAATCTTCACCTCCTCTGGAAGTCCTACAGGTAAGTTTCCTTTGGTCAAATTTTACAAACAACTCCAATCTTCCTGTAATTTTCACTCTTAATACTGTTATGATTGATTAAAAAAGTTGAAAATGGGCAAGCTATTGGGGAGTACTTTGCAGGTTGACATCACCCTGTGGTTGGGGAGCAAGATTTACAAGAGGGAGACTAGAACTATGATATTTGCTTCAAATATTGGGTCCTAAAGAAAGTCTTTGGGATAGTTTTACATAGTGGTTTTAAATTTTTTTTGAGTTTAAGCTTTTTTTTAGAGTGAACCAGTGATTGATGTAGGCTGCTAGCAGCACAGTGTCTTCCTTGTATCTTGGATTGTACTGTCATGGATGCTTATTATCTTCTTGCCTAACAGAAGATGGTGCTTGACTTCTTCTAGATACTTGATAACCTTTAAGATATTGATAACCCGTGTTAAACAGTGTAACCAGAAAGCTGTCTTAAACCACTGTTTACTGTAAAGCCTTTCTGAGTTGCTCTTCGCCAGAATACGATTCCTCTGTGTGCATGAGCAGGTATAGGGATTGCTGGTGTCCTGGTTTGTGTCCCTAGGTGCATCTGTTGTTTTGTTTAGGTTTGGAGTGTGTGTTTGAAGCAAATCTCCTGATAGCTCTACTTCCAGTGCTTATGTTTGCATCACAGAATGGTCTTGGGCAGCAAGAAGTAGATTCCTTTCACAAAAAAATTGACCTTGAAGATGTCCTTCAACTGTTAGTCAATGCTTAGTCTACAGGACCAGGTCTGCCTGTAGCAGGTGTTGGGCTTTCAGTGCCAACTGTTTCACTCTACAGATTTCCACTTGTCTCTCACATCTTGCTTATTATGAGAAATAGAACAGAGCAAATGTTAACAAGTCTAACCAATGCTTTCAGGTGAGTTGTTATCCTTCAAAGTATTAGCAATGTCATCGGTGTTCTGTAGTAGGCTTCCTACTTCTTTATTTCACTGTAGATTCTGATGAATATTCTCTATCAAATCTAACTGCGGTATTTCAAGATGTTGTCTTCCCCAGTTGTTTGCCTACCTCTTGGAGGCTCTCACTGAGGTAGCAGTTACAGTAGGACAGCTGTTGTACGTTGTAGAATATTTTTTTTTTTCTTTCCTTTATGCTGTCGCTTTCAAACTCACTAGTGGTTACGGAAAATCTGGCTGCCTGTAAATTATGTTTAATCAAGCAGTTTTGCTGCTTGATATTGAAGGTGATCAGTTGTGCTGCCTTGTGGTTGATCAGACACTGCAGAAATACACAGCGTGATTTCAGTAGATACTGTGAGTTCATAATGGACTGAAAGTGTCTGGAAATTAATGTACTAGAGTGGGATTTTTTTCTGCTCTTACTTAAAAATAGCTGCTTGTAGCTTCTAGCCATTGAACAGAGGATGCAGTCTAAGTTAAAAGCAAAAAATTGATTAGACAGAAGGCAGTGCAAATGGAAAAATGTGTGTATTTTGTTTTTTCTCCAGAAGAAAACTTAAACCTGCTTTTACTGAAGTTGTTTAATTTCAAGCTCAAAACATGATTCACATGAATCACTTGGCGTCATCACGTAGTACATCTCCCCAAGAAGAAGTCAGGTACCCCTCCCTCATCTTCCTCCCACTCCCCATAAGCTGCGTTTCTTGGTGATTCTTAGCTTTGTACATAGAACCTGAACCCCATCTTTTACGAGTTAAATGCCTTTGGTTTCTTGCCATGCATTTTTCGTCTTAGTTGTAACTTAGTCTTTAATTTTGTCATAAGGATTAAGAAATAAATACTATTTTTAATCCTGGGCAGTGCTGAAGACCATAAAATGCTGTTAAGAACAGTGAGTGTTCCACATACCAAGAGTACAAATGTTAATAGCCTGGCAGTTTTCCAAGTCTTGGTGGTTTTTCTTTAGCCTTGGAATAAACAACTTTTGAATATATTATTGAAAATATGTTGCTAATGAAGAAAAATCTTCAGATTGGGATCTGAGGTGCTTTATTTGGAGAAGCTGTGGAGCAGAATGTGTGTGTGTATATGCACATGCGAGCATGTGTAATAATGAGATGGATGACTGGAGTTTGCTGCACAAGTGGTCTGGGCCCCAGGTCCTGATCCTTAATGACAGCAAAGCAGCATTTTGTGTAAGGTCACTGAACTAGCTAGAGCAACAGGGGAGACAGGAGCTTTGGTTTTCAGTAAAACGAATAAATGACACTGATTATTACTGGCAGTGCACAGTAGTTTGTCATGTATTTGAAAGTAATTTTTATTGATGCAATTAAATATTAAAAATTCTGATGCATTAAACACTTTATTTAAGTAAAGGCATACAGTTTATTAACAGCCTTGTTTCTGAATCTTTAGTGTTGTCATAAGATCTGTAAAAGATGCACTAGATAGCAAATCTATCTTTTGAAACCACACAAAGTGTCTTGAAGGTGTAGAAAAGGTTCTGTCTTAAACGCAAGACAAGTCAGAGAAAAGACAGGAGTGTAAGAAACTCTTGAAAAGAATAGCTGTTCTTTGTATGAGGTTGTCAGCTGTAGGGCTTTATTAAAACATTAGCTGTTGTGTAACCTCAAATGAATGAAGTTAGAAATGCAAGGCTTTGGTTTTTCGTTTGGTTGGGGTTTTTTGTTTGGTGTTTGTTTTTTTTTTAATTCGCTAATGAGACTGTTACTGTAGAATGAGGGTTAAGGCATAATGGCATTTTACTTTAGCTTTCTCAAACAGTGGAGAATGACTACTTCATACCATCTTGAAAAAGTAACAAATCTCTTTGCTCTTTAAGACAGAGCAAAAAAGAAATAGAAAATGAATACAGAATATGAATGAATGAAAAAGAATACAGTAAGTTGAGATACTTAAGACATTGAGATGTATCAAGTCTTTGCCAAGTACTAATTCAGAGTCTGGTCCTGTAGTTCTACCTCTTAATTTTCTAGAATAAGAAGAAACTAAATAAAAAAATAAGTAAATAAGTAAATGAATACATAAATAAAACCACTCTGTACAAGTAGAATTCCCTACCAAACTGAGTGGACAAATTCATCCTAGGATTTGAAAATGGGAATTAAAACTTACTCTTAGCATGTCAAAAAATCCTGTGAAAGGTTTTCAAGAGCATACTCTTAAAACAAATTGTTTATTTAACTGAATGATTAAAATTATGGAAAATATTTCCATCCTTTCCACTTCTCAATATATTCTTCTTTCAGTGTTGCTGACGCCTGTTTTAAAAAGATTGGAGGGTCTTATCCAAAATATTTAGCTTACATTTCTTGATGCTGACCAAATTACAAACTTGGCAACTTGTGTGATGTTGCTTACAACATTGACAGTGCTATCTACTGGCACATAGTTACTTAGCAACAGTGAAGCTCACGTTTATGTACAGCTCATGCGTATGCATCTAAATGTAGTTCTGGAAAAAAAAGGTTAAAGGAGTACAGGGTCTGGAGGAGGAAACAAATACTTTAACAATTTGTACTCCAGCAATTTTGACTTTTGGACTTATGGCAAAAGCGTGTAGAATAATAATACCTTGTTCTGACTTATAAAATCAGTATTAGATTGTTATTGTACTACAAGAACTTGAAAATAGAATGAACAGACTCTGACTCCTTCCAACTATAGAAAGATCACAAATAAAATCGCAGCAAATGGAAAAGAGCAGGGGACGTGTTCTGTGCTACAGAAGCATTTCTGGGCAACAAGAAGATTAATTATTTGAATATGGAGAATCTGAGAGCCACAGAAATTAATTATTACCTCCTTTTGGGAAACATGCTTGATCTGTGCTTCTCACTGTTGTAGGGTTTTTCTGAAGGCAAGTGGAGGAATGATGTGAAATTCTTCAGTCTTCAGGTTTTTATGAAAGGCTGCTTCTCCACGTTAAAAACTCACAGGCTGTTGAACAGTAAATCTGTGTTACAACAAATACTTGGGAAAGGAGAATAAGGTAAAACTAGAACAATCTCTCTCTTTTTTTTTTTTTTTTTCCCCTTTTGCTGTCCATTCTTTCACTAATGGAGACTAGAAGGGTGCAGGTGCTGTCTGCCTCAGCATCCCAGACTTGTTTGTTGCTACCTGCGGGGCTGGCCTATGTAACAAGACTCTGAGTTATACAGGAGTAAAAGATTATTACCCCAAAATTGTCCCCCATCCTTACAGAGAAGGCTTGAATCTGTTCTCCTTTGGATCCTTTTTATGACCATCAAAGCCAGATTTGCTATGTAGTGTGGTAATCTTTGAATGCAAAATTATCCACATGTGCTTGCCAGGAGACCAAGTAGATACTGAGTCTCTTTGTCTTTTCTAATTTGTTTTTATGGTGATTATAGCTATTTTTGAAGAGTTCACTAGGTAAGTTGCCTTTCATGAGTTTATTCAGCTGCAGACATTATACCCACCCGCTTTGGCAGATGGAACAAAATCAGAATAATTTTAAAAAGAAAATCTGCTGACAGTTGTACTTGCGTTTGTGCTTTGCAGGCAGGATTCGTTGTAATGCAAATCTTTGTGGGCTAATGAACATAACGCAGGGCTTCAGATACTCCTCTTTTTAACAAACGCAACCTGCCTGAAGCTGTGTCTGCAGGTGTTTTCCTTCTGAAACAATGAGTGAATACTACAAGGTTAAAAATGGAATATAATTTATGAGACTACTAGTCTTGGGGTTGAGTCCTTGTGTAAATAGGTTTTTAAATATAGAATTAATATTAATGAGGTGGGAAGGCTTTCAGACCCAGCCTTTAATACTAATCCATTGTGAGTGGAGCAGCTCTAGAAATGTGCTGATGCTGGCACAGAGACAACCAGGAATTGACTGCTCTTAGAAAATGCCTCATCAGTCCAAGTCCTGAATACTCATCCTGATCAGATACAGAAGGGGACTTGAACACTTCTGGTATCAATACTTTGCCTGCTGATTCTGTGTGCATTTCCCTGGGAACACTCCTGTATGCTGGCATTCAGTTCTAGCTTGTTGCATGGATGGAAGCGTAATGAAAGGGTAAGCTACTGGTAAAGTGTGGAAATGCCTTTTGGAAGAAATTTTTGGGCCCAGTCATGATGAACTAAACTGTGTGGCATCAGTGTTAGTAACTCCCTGCCCCATATTAATGACAAAAAGGCTTTAAAATACTTAAGTAATTTACTAACTCTTAACTGGGTATGAAAGTAATGTGCCAAGAGACTAAAGCTTCTCTTTGTTTTCAGGAAGGACGATACTCTGTATTAACTGCCATGTTAACAGCTTCAGCTGAGGAATGTTGTTTAGGTTATAAATACTCTGAAAATGGAGTGTGTTGTGGAGAACTGCACCTTCTTCTAACTCACAGAGGCTCATGATGAGAGGTCATCTCAAAAATGCTCAGCCCCTTTAGTTAGTGCAGGAATTGGCATATCTGTTAGCAGCTGCCTGGGGAAGTTAGGAACAATTATTAACCTCTTAGTATTAGTTTTTCCTCTTCTTAATCTTTGCTCCAAATGCACTGATCTCGCTGTCAAACACCTCCTTGGTCTGAAAGAGTTTTGGAGTCAAAGTATAGCAGACTCAAAGAGTTGCTCTAAAAGCTGAAGTGCTAATCTTGATCTTGATTTTATTTGTTGTTATTGCATTATTTTTGGAAAAGCTTTGCATCTATTCTGTAAGTAAATGATGTCTGGTGACATCTGCAAAGCCCATACTGGAATACCTATATGCAAAGTGACTGCTTTCTGTGTCTCTAGCTCTTAGTATTTTGGGGCAAGGCACCAAACTGTTTTTCCTTCTCTGTAAAATCCACTGGACTCTTCTCTAGTACTAAAGGAAATGTTTTATGTTCATTGCCTGCTTACCACAATGCATTCAAATTTGTGAAAAGCGGATTAATTCCTTCTTGTGCATTAGATATTATATAGTTGCTACTGATCTGTTACTTTTAATACTCTTCTGAAAACAGAGTCCAGAATTGGCATTGTAAGATCTGAAATTAAAATGGGGGAAAGAAAAGCTCCAAATGTAAAAAAAAAATAATTTCAGAAGCTAAAATGGAGAAAAAGCAAGGTTTTTGAAGCTCCCCATCATAATAATTATATTCATAATGTTAATTAATGAAAATACTGCAGGAAGGTGTTGTTTTACACTACAGTTCTGTATTTAGATCTGCTAATGGAAGGTTGCAGGCTGAGCATTGCTTGTTCCGGACTGTTTGCCAAATTTCCTAAAGGATTCTCTTTGTCATGCAAGCTTTCCCCTGTGGCATGGTGCTTACATGCTGTACATGCCTTTGCTGCCACATTAAGTAATAGCATCTCTTTATTAAATCTGGAGTAACAAGAAGATTATTTGTGCTATTGGAATGTCACAAATGTATTAAAAATGCCTTTTTTTTTTTCCCTTCCTCCCCTCCTCTGTGTCTAGGGATGTCCTGACTCATTTATTAAGCACTACACCTTTTGAATAGCTGTAGTCTTAGGATTTGGAATAGGGGGGGTGTCTTTAATTTGTACAATCAGTTAGATGTTAATAAAGAAACCTTAAAGCTGTGTTCAGATACTTGGTGCCCGTGTAGATAGTCTCCTCTCCCATTGAGAGTGGCTGGATAGTGTTCACTCTGCAAACGCCAGGAATGTACTGCTGGAGGTGCTGCTACAGTCTGCAGCAACAACCCTACCCTGTCTAGGCTCAAGGGCTCAGCAGCAAGCTCATTGCTACTGCTCAGAAAAACATCACCTTTCCTGTACCACCATGTGGAGCTAGTGGATGCATCTAAGCCATTTTGGAGTGGTTTTGACCTAGGAATTATGGATTGGTTTTGCCTCTTACAAGAGGGAATAGTGCTAATAGATTCTGAAGTTCTGATAATATTCTATGAGTAAGGAAGAGTTGAACAAGCGGAAAAGCCAAGGTACAGGTTTAGAAATTACGTAGGAGTCTGACAGTTGAGACAGACCTCAGATATCTGGAGGCCCAAGTCCAGGTGCCTGTGTCCCTTTGCCAGGATGTTAGACTTCTGACCTCTTGGGAGAACTATCTCACCTCTATGGGCTGTGGTCAAATCCTCTGTACCCCAGGCAACCCCTGGCCTTTTCACTTGTTCGGTGAATGGCCTGAAAAACATTCCCTGCCAGGCAGTGAAAAATAATTGCAGCACAGTAGTATTGCCATATCCTCTCTGGCTTTTGCCTGGTGAGAGTTCCTCATTCACCTTAGTTCACTGGTTTGGTTTTGTTTTCGCTTTCTTTTAACAGCATACTGATTATCTTGCTGCACAAACCCAAGTGGAAACGAGATTCTTGTGTTTGCTGTGAGAGGAGCAACCAGATCTGTACTAACACTTCTGGATCTGACATCTCTTAGATCGTAATGATAAAGGTACAGTATCATATCTCCATTGCTTGCTTGATTATTTTAGGGAGAAGTGCATGTGCACTCATCCTGTGGTAAAACACACTTAAGCAGTGAAGGCATGGCTTGTGTTATGCTCAGGTACTGCTGAGCTGCCTGTCCATCTGCTGAAAGGCTGCTGGACCATACTGAGTGGCTGTCACTTTGTGCTCTCATGCCTGATGTGATTCAGGTTAATGTTAGATCACTTGTAGATAGTAATCAAACAGAGCTAATTCTGCTATAGCTCGTTAGCAGAGTGGGAAAGGAAGGCACAGAAGGCACAGCACAGCTGAAAATTGAAGGTAGGTTTGCTTCTACAGAACCTTCTTTCCTTGGTCAGGTCATCCAGCATCTTGGTATCTGTTGTCTCTGTGTATTTGTACTCCACTGACACAATCTTATAGGTAAGAACTCAATTTAAAAAAAATGCGTTTTTAACACAGGACAAAATAAAAAAGAATTCATTTGTTCAGGGCCAAATGTGTGAGAAGGAAGGTCATTTGCCTGCATTCTGGCTGCTTATTAATCTAACTTTGTAGGGGAAAAAGAAAAATCTATATCTATAGGTGCACAAATAGACCTACATGGACTTCATGACAACATAGATTTGCGTGAGTACTCTTGTTTGGCTGTAAGGTATTTTACAGACTGGAGTGAATCGTTGTGTTCGTAGCATCAGACCGTAGAAAGAGTGCTTGGAGACATGGATGGGGATGAGGGATGAGTGTTTGTCTTTTTTTATCACTTCTTTTGTTCCCTCTGTTCCTATGTTACTGCTTAAGAAATGCAAAATAAAAATTATGTATAAAAATCTTACTATGTTAAAGCAAATATTCTGCAGCAGTAGTCAGTGTCACTGAGAAAAAGAACAGCAGTCAGATAAACAAAAGTAAACCACTGCTTGGTTGAAGCAAAAGTCCCTAAGGTACAGCTAAAGCCAAGTTCAATTGGGCAAAAATAAACTAGGGAACAGAGAGATGCAAAGAAGGGTCTCAACTGGCTTAAGAGATTTGGCTGTCGTCTTCTGTTGTTTCCGTGCCTTACAGTAGCTGTTATCAGTAAGGCAGGAAGTGAGCTGCTAGGGTATGGATAGAACTTAGTACTTCTGATAAGGAAGCGAAATGATTGAAATGCCTGGTGTAGTGTCAGATAAGATGAAATGCCTAGTTTATCTCATGAGCAGAATTCTAGCAAGATCCAGGGAGGCTGTGCAGCTTTATTCAGTTAAAACCCTGCGGGCTACCTGTGTGATCACTGTACAAGCCAAACAGGATGGGAACTTTGTATCAAGAATCTTCCTTGCACAGATCTCTTCGTTTGAGCATGGGAGGATTCTGTGTTTCTGATTACATAAAGAGATTTACGGTAAGGGACTCATTAGCATTTGATTTCTGAGCGGAGTTTGAAAGTAAAGACTTTTTAGAAGGCTCAGTATTGGTTCCTTTTGCCTTCTGTAAAGAGCTACGTGTGTTTGACGTTCTTGGCCAGGTTGTGCAGTCTATTGGCTTGTAAAACACCCGCCAATGTCAAGGAGGTGTTTCTGAAATGATGAGTGCAGGCTTTGCCTTTGTAAATTTATTTTTTTTTTATGTGAGAGCCTTGGCACATTAAAACTTCTGTTCCAAGTAGCATGTTTGCAGTGTAGGATGCCAGACTGCCATTCCAGTTATGTGGAGGTTGGTTGATACAACTTTTTGCTTTAGTTGTCATATGTCTGAGAGTTTTAAGACAATGAATCTATCAGAAGGCTCACACTGAGACAGTTTAATGAGGAGCCAAATTCTGTATCAACCTGTGGTAAAAGCAGTGCAATCGACTCCAAATCTAGGTGCTCAATACTCTGTGGCAGCACTTAGAAGTTGTGAGATCAGAACCCCACTGTGCAAGGGTCTGAGGAAACAAAGAGATTCTCTTTGTGAAAGCTTAACCGCCTATTGACAAACAGCAAACCCTGCAAGAGGAGAGAGATATAGGGACAACACTGGTGGAGTGGAAAAAGAGAATAGGAATTTGCTTTCTACCATTATAAGGTATTCATCAAACCACATTGTGCTTTTGTGCTGTTAAGTGAGTTAAGTTTCGGTTGCTAATAGTGGTAGTAAGTCTAGGAAAATGCTGTTTCTGTAATCTTAAGATTGTTTGCATTTGCCTACTTTTGAGTTAGTGGAAAGACCATTACCATCAGACAGAAACAGAAAATGGACTTAAGCAACCTTAAAATGAACACCATGTATATATAATACAGGTCACGTAATTAAAAAACCAAAAAGTTCTAGGAGTTGCATTTTAAATGAGAATTCTTTCAAGATTTTGAAGGATTTCCTAATATGTTTTCCCCCCTTCTAGTTCTATATGGGCTTTCTTAAAGAATTTGTTTGTATTGGTTTAGTTCCTTAAAAAGACAATGTAATAAATTAACTAAATCAAGAGACTAAACCAAATTCTGGCCCAGTTGAAGAAAATAACAAATTTGCTACTGATTTCAACAAGTAGGATCTTGTTCAAAAGACTCCAATTCATTTAACATAGGGGTTTTAATATAACCAGTAGTGCAATATAATGTTCTGGATATCATTTATTATGTAAGAAACAGATAGTGGTTATCTGTAAGAAACAGATAATGACAAGATACATTTCATACCTCTTTGCCCACATGACTTGCTGTCTATTTATGGCAGCATAACAGAAAATACGTAATAATTGAATATACTACTCTGTTCTTCATGCTGAAAAGATAATGATGTATTTACATTGTGTTCAGCTTTTTCTTAAAGATACCGAATGCTCTGAACTGCATGCAGTTTTCTTTTGCTTGTTGCTAGAGGAATGCAAATGAAAGATTTCAGGAAGGACTGCAGAACGTGACTTCAGAACCATCGAAGCAAAAGATCAGTGTTTTTTGGACTAGTCATGTCTTAGGGAAAAAAGTCAATACTGCAGTTCTCTCTCTACATGGCACTCTGTGGCGTGGCTCTGTGCAGAGCAGAGTTAGTATTTTGCAGTAATATGAAGGCTATAATGAGATTCAGAATATCTTGTTCCTCTGTAATTGATCTGTTGGGTGACTGAGGAATTTTCATATTCATGGCTTCCATTTCCCTTTCTGTAAAACTAGTGATAATGATACATCTGAAAACATGTTAAGGTCCCCAGGTAAGAGCTGTCTTAGATATAGTTTGATTTATTGGTTTTCCTAGTCCTTGGTGAGCTAAGAATCAAAAATAACTCTGTTTTTGTTATCTTGCATTGGATTACATCATTCCAGTTGCTTTACCAATCTCATCATGTTTGTTGCTTGGAAAATCATTCTTTGTTTTATTCCCAAAGCTAGCACTCGCATTAGTTTTTGGAATATATGACTGGCAGAGAAGCCTTTAAGGATAAATCGTGTCTTGGACCATGCATGCAGTTTTTCCTGAAGCTCATGAGAACTGTTCTAATCTGTAAGCTTAATATTAACCTTGGTGAGAGCTCTCTTCTCCTATGAGAATGGCAACTTATAAATTGGGTCCTGTTCCAGCGTGAGCTGATGAATGTATGTACGCTTCTGATTTCAGTGGCTACAGTGTGGAACCTGTTTGTTTGCATGTTTGTTGGCCGTAGTCTCTTTCTGGCATAGTACTTGGTGATCTGCCTGCTTGTACTCAAGTAAGTGGCTGGCTCAGCTGATCCTGGTGTTATGGAAGGGCTCGTAACACTAGGCATCTCAGTAAACAGTGGCCTGAGTGTGTTTGGAAATTAGTGTTATTGCTCAGATCTGTACTGGAGGGTATAGTTCATGTTCGAGCAATAAGACGAGGCTTTTTGTGTTTCTAAAATTAATCAGACCCTTAAGTACAAGAGACGGTGATAGAAGTGTCCTAACGTGCGCCTGAAGACCTAGTTGCGTATGCTTCCTTCAGGCTTTTCCTTTACTTGAGCTGAACAGCTCTGATGTTCAGTTGCATCAATCCTTTAACTGCTCTCTTTCTTCTGCTGACTTGCTGGAGCTGACTCTTATTTTAGGAGATGGTCACTTAATGAGATACCTGAAATCACTTTGTCCTTTACATAAGCTAATCTTGATGCTCCTCTCCTATTTCTTGTTTGTGATATGGGGTGTGCATTCCACTGTCATTTTTTTGGGGGGTAACATCTTGCTGATTTTGTTACTTGGACTTATTTCTTCTGAGAACCTTCTGTAGGGTTATTTACAACTCCTCAGGTACTCTTGGTTAACATCTTGACCTTTGTGTGTTTGTTTTTTAATGTCCTGCATTGCACAATTACGTGAGTTTTAATCTTTCTTTGAACAGTTGTCTCCTGTTTTGTATAGTTATTTGATGCTTGGATTACAGAGCTGCTGAGGTAGGCCTAATGGAGACCAGTGCTTGGCGACTGCACTTCATTCTCCTGTTTACCTGTGGAGTCGCTCCTCTGATCAGCAGACTAGGTCTGGGATCCCTGGCTCTAGGACAATCTGTGTACTGCAGAGGTCTAAGCTGCCACCTCTGGGTCCAGCATCCTGGCAGGCTGTGTACAGGCTGCTGTGGAGATCTAGCAGAAAGGTGGAAAAAAAAAAAAAAGAAAAAAATATCAGTGCAAATAGTAAGCCACTCTGAAGGATAGGGATTTTTAGAAAAAATACATAACTGGAAAAATTCTGAATATCTCAGTTGTTAGCTCTGTCTACTAGGCTTTGTGGGAACTCAAGAGAAAGATGTCATATGCTCTAATTTAAATTTTACACAGTGTATAGTGGTTTGCAGTCTAAATATATTCTATTGAGTATTCTTTCAGACAGTTCATATCCCAGAAACTAGAGTAGTAAACTATATATAGTCTCTGACATTACAAAACAAGTTTGTTTTCACCTTCTCCCATGGCTGAATTGAGATAGCAGGAGCTAGCAGGTCCTACTGCTAGTGTCTTCTATATTTGTGTCTCAGCTTTCACTCCTTTGTGTCCACATTCCAGTTTTCAGGCTTCAGCAGTACATGTGCTTCCTGGCTCATCCAGCTTATTTACACATGCCCCCAACTTCAGGTGTGTGCTGTTCCGAGTGCTTCTTTTCAGAGACCCGACTCCTTCCAGCACTGCCATTGCAGACTCACTGGTGTTATATGGGGCTTGGTAAAAGTAAAAAGAAATGCCCCTTTTCCAGAGGTTGCTCTCTTCTGGATACTATTTTGATGGGTTCCTGTTCCCAGTTTCAGCTGAAGCTGCCCAGAAGCCTAGCGTGGGTAGCTTCAGCATCCTGGTTAATTCTCAGCACCTGTTTAGGAATTAGCACTGCTTGAGTTGCATCTTCCTTGACCTCTCTTGCAATAAAAAGAAAATAATTTGCTACAAATTTGATGATAGACCTTTTTAAGTCTAGTTTTGCTTTATATGAAGTTGTAAGTCTTAGGGCCAGAAAACATTGGTTCAAGTTATCAAAGAGCTGACTGGATAATCTTGTTCCATGGGACAGTTCTGACCATGGTTGTCAGTCATTGTCTTGGTAAGCCAGACAGAAAGCTGCCAGTCATTGCTGTGAGGCATTCAGCTTGTTTTGATGCCCTTTCCACTGGGTTATGGTCAATGCAGAATTTTTTAAGATGCACTATTAACTAGACTCAGTTTAGAGAAACTTTTGCAAAATTTTCCTATCCTCATTTTGTGACTGAACAAGAGCCAGGGAGTTCTGTATTCCATCATTTTCATGGACTTATACCTGGCAAGAGTCTCTGCTAACTTGCTCACCGCTCTGCAGAATATTACTGCAGACTTTTCCAGCATCCAACCCAGCATTTTACGTAGTCTCCTAATTTCTCGCAATGATCTTGATGTACTGTCACTAGACATGTGGCTGGCATTACCCTACTGTCTTTTAGCAGCAAATGTTCCTGATATCAACTAATGTGAAATCCAAGTCATTTATATCTTGGATCTTTTATCAACAGTGTTCTTTGCTTGCTTTCCTCTGACTGATTTTTTGCTTTATGGTGCCAGGACTTGGTGCTGTTTTTCAATCTAATGCTGATAATCAGTGTATCTGGGCTTACACTGCAGCTGTCTCTGCAATGCATCTGGAGATTAATTTGTCACCGATCTAATAGCAGAATTGCAAAATCAGTGGTTTAGTAGTTTTAAATCAAGAGCTTCTTAGGAGTGCAGAGAACCATCTATGTGCTTGCTTAAAACAAATACTCTGTAGTCCGCTGGCTGTTGATTTAAGGTAGCAAGCAAAACTTCCTGAGTTCTGATAGAATCCTTGCAGAGAAGCGCTAGGGGGTACCTGCTGTTCTGGGACTGAAAATGGCTGCTCTGGATTTCTGGTTTTTACTAGATATTTGTGCTGAGATACAGATGGAGAAATGGATCACTGTGCTTAGTCATACCACTGGGGCCCTAACTCAAGGCTTCTGATTCACACCCAACTGTTTTTATGCTATCTGCTTTGGAGAGATAAAGTTAAAAAAATGCCTTCTTGTTTCTTGCTGTAGAAAGCTTGATACCTGTTGTTAGCTGCTTTCCACAATTCCACTGGCACGTGATGTAACTTTCTGTTTTATTTTAGACAAGTATTTCTGCAGACAGCATTCCCTTGTGTGTTTCCTGTGTCTTTATTCCAACGTGATGAAAGCCATTATACGTTTAGCTGGAGATCTTTTGCACATCTGAAATGGATGCAGCATTTTCTGTGTTTTTTGCCAGCTGTTTAAACATTCACCTGCAGGAGTGCAAGTGGCTTCTCCGTGAGTATTTGATTACTGAGAAGAGTTAGCAAAAGCGTTTTGTGCCTGGGCTCTCTACTCTGAATCCTTTTCAAAGCAGTTTGTGTTGAGACTAAGCCTGAACTGATGAAGTTATTCCTGTGTTTGTGAATGATGTCAAAGCGAAATGTCAGAGAGATCTAGATCAGCAGGTGAATATAGCACATAACAGACTTCATTATAGGACAGATGACTACTTATGTGATTTAGAATTTCCTTAATATGGTCTTCTGGTTATTAGTGAGGAATGGCAATGTCAAGGAGTGTTCTTATTTGAAAAAATAAAGATTTCCCCTGTTGTTAGGTTCCTAACAATTATCAGCAAGGACCAGTGAGTACAGTGCTTGCAGTTTGTTGTACCACAATGGCAACTATCAGATAGAAATGCAAGTGAGGGTAAAAAAAATCAGTAAGATTCTAATTTGCATGGGGCCTGAAACAATGGCACTAACTTCTTTTGGAAGTACTTGGGAAAAGCTTCCAAAAATATGTCTCAGTAGCCAGGGCACACTCTAGTCAAATGGTTTGCAAGTGGCTGGAAGCTGCTTCTCATGTGGCTGTCTGTGAACACTTCATTCACTTAATTCCAGCACAAGCTGATGTGATTTGAGGTGCCTGTGTGTTTTACTTTCCAAATGCTGAAGCCAATGCAATGCAGAATTGTTCTGGAGGTGGTCCTACCTCAGTCAGTAGGCATGAAGGGCAGAAGGGTAGTTCAGGGAACACTATTAGTGCCTCTAACTTTGGAAATACGTGTGGAGGAGCCAAGGAAATAATTGAATATATTCTTATAGGAATCACCAGTTGTGGTGTTGAGAAAGGTGGAGTTGGAAATGATAGTTACAAATCAGCAAGTTAGTACAGCTCTATATGTGCATCTGCTGGTAATTTTTCAAACTGGAAGCTGAGATGTGAAATAGGAAGAGAAGAAAGCACAAAGCACAGTTCACAGTTTGGTGATTTTTGTCTTCTCCAACAAAAGTGCGTTGCTGGCAAAGCAGAGATTTCTCTGAGGGGTTTGATTTGAAGCCAGTCAGACTTCAAGTCAGCAAGAACAATTGTGCTGATTTCACTGTGTTTTGGAGCAAACTCTGAATTATGTAAACTGGTACTTTTTGTGAAAAGTTGGCTGTCTAGAAATAACCCTTTCTTATGCAACAGAGCTTTTTCTGTATATATATTTGTAGCAAGAGACTTACCAAATCACTTCAGTGACAGGAATTTGCTTTTAGTGATTTTTATTCCTATTGAAATTACTGTACAGCCAAGGCTACTCTTCTACGTTATGGTGGATCCCTACTGACTTACAATTACTTGTACCTGAGCAAGCTGCCATGGACACAAGAGCATTTGGCAGATGAAAAAGGTGCCTTAGGGTTCTCTGCTGAGCACCTGGGAGTGGTGAGAAAGCATCTCACAAATTGGAGGCTTCTTGAATCCAAGGGTAACTTCTGTGGCTGACCTTTAAAATGAGCAGGCNTTTTTTTTTTTTTTTTTTTTTTTTTTTTTTATGATTGGCTGCATTAGATACTGGGATCACTGGAATTCAGGAAAAGCAGAATGAGCAATGTGATTTTTCTGTTCAGTTACCAGAGGAGAGCTCTTCGTTGGAGGGTGTGGAGGAGTGGGAGAGTGAGTCCTCTTGGGTGCTTGGGTTTATTAAAAAAAAAGGGGGAGGGGGGCTCTGAAAGAATGAAAATTATGAAAATGAAAAGTATTGAAACAGCTTCTTAAAGTAGTTTCTGAAGGTAACAGACTTGATGGTGAGAATAGGCTCTGAGGTCAAGTGAGTGAATGTCGGTGGACAACAGGTGCTCTCTTGGCATCCTGAGAGGCGAAGCAACCTGGAGGAAGGACTTAAAGGTTCTTGCTAAGCCGTGTGGGCAAATGGTAAGCAGTGTTATCTAGAAAGCTCATCACTTTGATGTAAATGAAATGTCATAATTGATCTGTTCAGCTCTCTGCTGTCAGCTGCTTGACAGAGATGCATTACAATACTGCACGTGGTCTCAGATTCAGGAACCTGGCCTTAGCTGTGCTGCTGCCTGGGAGCACCATGCACTATTTGAAAAAGAATAAAATAGAAGTAGGGGGAAGAAGTCGGGACTTGAAAGAGAGTGTTTCCTAACTTACTCTGTTATCAGTTTTCTGTCATTGAATATATAGAAAAAGGGGGAAAAAAAGAGTTTATATAGTGATTATTAAGATTTAGTTGATTAAGTGCAACAGCCGTGTTGTATTCTTGTGAGGTAGGCAGTACTGAAATGTATGGTGCCAGGGTCACTTGGGGAGACTGATAGTGCTTTATAGACATTTACTGTGCAGGTGGATTTCAACCAACAGCCAACATGAGTAATGTGTTAAATGTCAGGTTCTTGTCCTTCTAAAGCAGATGTGAGCCAGCAGATGTGGGCCAGTACACCACCAAACACGGCAGATAGACATCTTTTGTCTGATCTCGGCAGGAAACCCAGCTATGGGACTAGATAGACTTATCCAGACTGTGTGGCGTATCCTGCCCTTGGAAGCTCTTCCTCTAAATTAGAGCCAGTGTCCCTTTCAGTGTTTGCCGTTTGTCATGAGAATTGGTCTCTGGCTGCACCATTACTCCATGGACATGATTTATTACCTACCTGTGTCTAGGAAACATGCTGTTTATGAGAAATTACTGGTGTAAGGCTTAATTTTTTTGGAAGTGTAGGCACTCTAAAAAAAACTTAGTTACCCTTTAATTTGCTGGAGGAAAATAAAGACGTGTATATTATTAAGCTGCAGCAATTAGGTGCAGATAAGTAGATTTTCAGTGTAACTTGAAAAATTTGACAGCTGTTTTCTAAATACGTAAAGAATATTTGTTAGTGTTTTTTTTTCCTGATGAGTGTCAGCAGATGTAGCCAAGTTGCCTTGAGCTTATCTTGTATTTGATTTATTTCTTTCTGTAAGCTCTTGATGTTCATGAAGTTTTTTTCATTTCCTTAAAATTCTCTTGAGTTGCAACTATTGCAAACTTCTTCTAAGTCCCTCAAGTTGTATATAAAACTTTGACTTTGCTTTTGCCTTTCAAAAGGTTATTTTTTAATTTACCTACATATTTTCAACCATCTCCAGTTTTACAATGTTGTTGGAAGCAGTGCAATAATCTAATGAGATGATCTGTTTGAGCAGCTGGTTTTAACCTCTGTGACATTTCTTGTCTGTGATATAAGCCTCTGCTGTCACTTCAATACATGCTGTAGATGATTTATTTTTTTTTACTCCCTTTTTTTCTCTCAGTCTTTGTGTTTTTTCCTTCTTTTGGGTCAGAGGAGGGATCATAACTGAACTGCCATATCATAGATTCTTTGTGTTAAATGTAAATTTTTCTCTTGTTTTCTGACATTTCTTTCACAACTGAGAGTGTGTGTGTGGAGTTGAAGCCAAAGAGGAATAAACTCATTTACCCCTTGAGAATAGAAGTGTCTTTGGCATCCTCAGTTCAAGGTCATCTGCAGTTCTGGTTCTCCAGCATTTGTGTTCCTTTTCTCTGGTGCTCCCGAGACACTTGATAGCTTGGAAAGATTTTAAAAGTATTCTAGAAGTTCATTTCAGTTCAGCTCTTAATGGAACGGAGGCAGTTGTCTACACGCTCTGCATCACAGTGCTCATTTTTTTTGTTTCCTGGTAGAAACAAGCAGAAATCCACAGGAGGCCAATTACCATCAGAAATTTTAATCAAGTTACATCCAGACTGTGATGGAGTCTTGTGACTCTCTAGTTTGTGTTACCCATGACAGCACAGGGTGCTTGCTCTGCAAGCTGCAGAGGTCCTGTAAGGTTCATTGGTATTTGTTGCTCATACAACACTTCTTTGAGGTGTAATTTGGGGAGTATTGAAGATGAAGCAATATGCCTTGAAGTATGTAAGTGCAAAGTGTCATTATGAGTAATAGCTCCTTCACAAAGCAAAAGCGTAATAGGCTCTTTCATTTGTTACAATAACTGTACTTTTTGGTGATGTTTAAGGATGGGTACACTGTGATCTGCAATATGTAGTCAGACGATGTAGGGGTTGTTGGTTGGGGGGTTTTTTGGGATTTTTTTTTTTTTTTGGTAGAGCGTTGAAAGGCTTGAGACTGTCAATGGAGCTGAATGTTCTCTTCAGGCTGCTCAAACAAGATGCAAATATTGGGCACTAAATCAATGTTCTGAACAGAAATTGCTTTCTATTGCAATTAAAAGCAGAAGGAATAAAACCTTTTTTTTTGCCAGAACTTGAGCCTCATATCATCCTGAAGGCAAAACAATCGCTTATATCCATTGGAGCCTTTTTTCTTTTTGTGTGTTTACCAGAAGTTTAAAAGGGAGAGAGGAGAGAAGGAAAATTAAAAAAAAACCACAAACCAACAAACATACAAACAAAATAAAGCAAACACCAAAAAATCCACCTCACTTAAATAATGTCAAGACAGATGTCTTCTCTGTCCTTCGTTCCACCTGTAACTTTGCAGTTGCTGTTACAAGTTGAACTAGGGGTAGGAGGCAGCTTTGGCTTTATCTTCCCTGTACCTCAGACAATACTAGCAAGGAGTATTTCCTGTAGTAGAATCCTCCATAGTAGCTTTTCTTACAAATCTCAGTGCACCATGCGAGTAGGTATTGGGTGGTGAAATCTATTCCATGCAGTTGGAATACACAGCACATGAGGCTGAATGAGGAGGAGAAATGTGCCCCTTGAGCTGCAGTCAGGCAAGTCTGCTTGTGTGAAGTGAAATTGAGAGGTTTCCTTTCTGTAATGATTCTTGAACTTTTTTTTGTTTTACACAGCATTTACCATTAGAGTCCATTGTATGTGAGGAGGATTAAATAGTCAGTTACATGAATAGCACCACTAGTAAATAGCAACAGGGCAGTAGTAATGCTTTTGGTTTTCAATTGTTAAATAATTAAGAAGGTTCAAGATTTCAAAAGACTTCCATTTGCCTGCAAACAAACGCAGAGGCTAGGGCACTTTTATTGTACTTGCATTGTTTCACGACCGTGCCTGCTGTGCCTGTAATAGCACGCTGCTGGTGGCAACTGAAGTTCTAAGCGTGCGACTGTGGATGGCTTTCTGTGGCTACGTTTCCTTATGGAAATATTTGCTGCAAGTTGTCCAAATTTAAATACAACAATCAAATGTTTTTCTTTTTGTCCCTGAGAGGACAACATTCAGCTGGTACTCCTGATTTAGTAAAAATTTTGGCTGTTTTGATTGTTATCCAACATGGTTGTAGGCTTGAAAGACTTAAAAGCACTTGGCTGAAAACTCTGATTCTTTAAATGCAGTAGGAGAGTTCTGAAGCTTTTATTGCCAATGTCCTATACTTCCAAGATGGAGCTGTATATTTTACCGCATTGTATGCTTGATTATTGAAATAAGATCATGGAGCATCATCAAATTTATGCCATCCTATCCCAGACCACTGTGAAAATGATAGTGTCTTTAAATTTTTTTCTTTTTTTTTTTTATCAGGAGAAGTGGCATTGCATGAAATGCTGTCTCCTATCAGTTTTCACAGGCCAAGTTTTCTTCTAGAGTCCTTGCTTGGTATTCAAACCCTCTCTTGAAGGTGATGAACAGTCCAAGTATTAAAGATTTTGGTATCTTTTGTAAAGGCAGTTATTGGCCTCTAAATGTCACAGAAGCACTAGGCTGGCTGTAATTATTTGGTGGCCTTGGTAGATACAACAATTCTAATTTTATTTTATTTTTATTGTAAAAGAAAAAAAACCCTCATCTTGCAGAAGTGGAAAGGTTTTAACATCTTGTCAAGAGGGTAATCGTAGTGCCACTACTACTCTGCAGTATGTAGAGGAAGGATTTTAATTTCTAGAATGTCCTATCTCATACAGCAAAATTACTTTAAGAATTCCACTTTCTTCCCATGTGCCCCTTACAAAAAATAAGGAAGGGACTGGAGGCAAAGGGACACTTGGCATCCCAAAGCCCATGGCTTTGATGTGGGCCTGTTGTTCTGTGACAGCAAGACTCCTGCAGCATTTCCCCACTGCTACCTTCCCCTGCTCTACATACAAACAGCAGTGAAAAGGGGCCTGGGAGAACTATATGCAGTCATTTGACACAATGTCATGTCTGGCATGGGATAAACTGCTTTATCTCCTGATGCCACAGTTCATCCTCTGTGGCAGAGCATTGACTCTTGGTCTGGGCTGTATTGTAATTAATTAATGTTTCTAAAGCATTCAGAACTGTGGCGGTGGGGGCTGTGCAAGTATAAAGTGTCTACCGTTCTGTTCTCTACTGTCATTTTTGTAGTAGACATGCTGTGATTCAGAAGTGAAAGCAAGTCAGTAACAGATCCTTTAAATAAGACTTATGATTTAGTAATTTTGTTGCTCATAATTGGGCTAATTCTTCTGTATCTTTGTGAAGATTTTTTTTTTGTTGTTTTTGCCTGGGAGAAAGATTTAATTTTAGAAGTTTCAGTTGACAGACATGCTGGTGCTAGATATGTATTTCAGATCCTTGTCATTGTACTCTATTTTTAAATTCAAGTGTCAGCCAACCTAAAGAGCACACCCTGGGTTTATACTGGGTGCTCCACATCTGTGCAACAAATTCTGAATTCTTCTGGACTTTAGCACAAGGCCACCAAACTTACTTTTATATTTTGCCTATTTAACAAAGAGAAATGCTCTAGCAAGTTCTTCTCATAATTGCAGAACTAAAACTGGTCATAAAAACAATCCTCCCTCCAGAAGTCTACTCTGGCATTGGCAATTGTTAAGATGCTTGCCTATCAGCAGCCACTCAAGCAAGAATTTTAAATGGTTTTGTGACGTCAGGGAGGCCCAAGAAAATACAGTCTGGTGCCAAATTACCTCCATCATTGAAAGCACACAGTAAGAAATAGATAACACAGAAATAAATCTTTTGTGCAGTAGCTATCTCATGATATGCTCTAGCAACTCCAATAAATGAAGTTGTCTGGTGTAGGAATAGCTAAAGAAGATGAACTTTCAGACCTTCATTTTCTAATTTATGATTAATGAAAAGCTGATCTAATCTATCTGACATCCTGCTGTCTCGACAGAATGTCTGCAGGTAACTTGGACCTCGCAGAGGGAAGTGTCTTGAGCAAGTTACAGCCTACAAAAGTGAACAATTTGAGTATGATGGACAAAAAACTGTATCTCTTGAATGAAAAGATGGACAAATTATTGCATTTCCAAGAAGATCTGACAGGCAAACTGCAGCAAGTTAACAAAGGCATTGATGATGTAGAAAAAGGCATTAACAAGCTAACAGTGTCCCGAGCACCTCCTGACGAGACAGATGCAATGAAAAAAGGCCTAAAGGTATCGGACAGTACTCACCAGACTGATGTCCAGAGCATATGCTCAGAAGTGCTGAAATTGATGAAAGCTGCCCAGCTAGATGCCTCGAAGCATAAGGAGAGGCTGGCAAAGATAGAGAAAAGGGTTGATACACTGGATAAAGTTATTACATTTGTGGGAGAAGTATTAAAAAATTCTAAAGTAGTGGATTTTATTCTCAAAGGCATTGTGCCCTGGAAGAAGGGGAGTCTGCTGGAAATCCTTGTTGAGGTTGGTTTTGATTTACTCTTCTTCATATTTTTCTTTATTACAGAGCAGGACTTTAGGCTCTCCTGCTGCTTTCTTGCATAAGGTGTAATTTGGGTTTTCCTTTCAGTATTGCTGTTACAGGTTACTGCTGTGAGCTTTGGCTTGCAAGCTTCTAAAGGCAGAGACCAAGGCTCAAAACTTGCCTTTGCAGTCTTATGTCCCAGGTTCTCTAAGTGTGCCAGGCAATCCTGTAATGAATATGAGGAGTAGATTACCGCTGTAAAAGAAAATTCAGTGCTCCAAGATCAGCAGTCATTCAAATTAGTAACTGAATTGAGGCCCCAGTGAAAATAAGTAAAGTAAGATACTGAAAGCAATTTTTGTTGGAAGAAATCTCCAGTTTCTTGATTGATTGTGGATTCTGAACACAACACCAGTTGCTAAAACCTGTGCTGACTTACGGTCATATTACGGAGTAGACTGGGTATGTCCTTAGATATCTATGTTGTCTTTAGCTACATCTTCATGATGAGCCTGTGACTTTATCAACTCTGTTAATGTTCTTCACTTCTCAAATAATTCTTGTGTTTGCAAGCTCCTAGGCATCAGTTCCTATGCATTTTTGGAATTATCGAGGACAATGAGGGAGGAACAGGCAAGACCTGAACATACTTCATTCGCTGTTTTGGTTTTAAAGTTACAGATATCTGGAATAAGTTTTAACTTACAGGAGTTTTCAGTGTTCAGTACAGCTTGTATCCGCAGTGGAGAAGGGAGGGAAAACTGCAAGAGTTGGAACGGGTTTGTTTGTTCCAAGAACCTCCAAGTACGTGGAGATGTGGTTACTGTAAGGAGAACTTAGCTCAAATTCAAATGTTCACTGGCATCTTAACACAAATATTTTTAACAAAATTTGTAAAATGTTTTGGTGGAAGGTGCACCTCAACTTTAACAAGAACAGGGCAATGCTAGATGCTAGCATGCCTTCTCAGGCTTTCCAAGCACTCTCCTGGTCTCCCTTGTTAAATGCTAGAGGCTGCCAAGTGAGCTAGACTGTCAGGAGACAGAAGAATGTGCAAAGAGTTTCCGTTAGTGCTGAGAACAATAAATGGTACATTAGGTATCGGTCTTAATTCTGGATGGAGATGAAGCTTGTACTTGCTTGAAGTTCCAATTTCAGTTTTAAAGATGTTTGGAGAAACGGAAAATTTTGATGGTTTTAGGTTAAGGCTGTGTTTTTACATGTTACTACTGCCTGCAGTTGCTGCAGAATGCCTGGAGGTGGATACAGTCCTTGGGAGGCTTTACACCTCCAACTGAACTGGCAGCGCACAGCGTGTCAGCGGCCAGGTGAAGATGAGTATAAAGATGATTAACTAATTTTGCTTCCAGATTGTCAGTTTCTAAGTGAAAAAGCAGTAAGGAGGGAGGTAAATAAAGGGGGGGTGATGTGAGGGATACTGGAGGAATGTTTCAGGATGGACTTCTGGCATACTGTCGGGATTAGTTATCAACTAGCCGCTAAGCACTGCCTCTTCTCGGTGTTTGCAAAAGAAGAGGCTGAAGGAGGCCGGAACTTCATCCAAGTTTTATGGATAGGTGGATAGACATGAGTGACCTGATGGAATAGGATGAAGCAGAGGTCTCTGTCTCAGGCTCTCACCACCATCCCGGTCGTAGAACTGGCGCAAGCAGGGAGCTCTATGACTAACTCCAATTTCACAATGTGACCATCATCATTCTCCTTTTTTGTTTGGTCATGAATGCGTTTGGTGAACTGGTCAGGAACAGTTTTTGAAATCTGAGCATAAGGTCAGTTTTAAGACCTTAAGATATGTCTAGGCTTTGATCACAGGCTGTTCAGTGATATTTGAAGTCGGCTTGAGTTAGTGGGGTAGCATCTGTGTGTGACCTAGCTGGGGTAACATGGAGCAAAGCACGGGTGAATTCAAAAACAAGTCAGCTTGCACTGAGCCACGTGCTAACTCTGGTCTAGTTTTTGCAGCCTGTTTTGTGACGGTGGCATAGACCTGTCCAAAGAGCTCCAGGGGGGGTTGCTCACAAAAGGCATTTGCTACCTGCTTGTTTCTGTTTTCCAGCCTTTGCTGTTTTGGAAGAGCTCGCTGCTTATCATGGGGCTGGCTTAGTGCAAGGTTACCCACTATGGAGATAGGAGCCGGGAGGTCATGTTTTCGTTTCTGGGTGAAGCTGTTTGATGGCACGAGAGCATTCCAGGGATACCATGGGAATACTTATGGAAGCAGTTTTGCAGGGTTGGAGTCAGATCAGTAAAAGACTATGAATTGAGCTTCAAAGGAACCAAGCCTCTAACTTCTTATTTAGAAAACAGACAGAAAAACCCACCAACATTAAACTGTCACTTATCCAAGGCTTTCTTTGCACATAGGATTTTGCAAGAATAATGTTCCCCCTGGTCATTGTTGCAGGTTTGCTTAGAGCTGTAATAAAAATGGTAATGATTTTTTTACTACTTATACTCTTTGGGTGTTTTGTTTTTTGGGAAGGGGGAGGTCGGGGGCTTTGTTCTGGAATCTATATGGTTGGAGCATGAAATCCTTAACCACCTTTACTAACAAATGAAGTGGCTGATTTGCACCAATCTTGTATTCAGAGCTATCTGCAAAAGTATTTTACATGTTGCTTAACTGCCTATACAAATAAGGATAGGAGGGTGCTCATCACTAGATTTTTAACTATTTGTCAGCCAAGAAATGTTATGCCTTTTCCCATTTTTGTGTAATGCTTTTTGCTGAGTATTATTTAACTTTAATTTGACTTCAAATGTTTTGCTGTGTGGAGTGTTTAGTGATGCTTTTACAAAATACCCTTCCTCTGTCCTTTCTTAATTGGAGGAAGAAATTAGCTTAAAAATAAAAATCTGCTTTTAAAAGACAGTAAGTCTGGTTTTAACCATGCTAAGGTGACATGTGTAATGCCAAGTACATACACAAAAATTACCATAAAGCTAGAGGCACTTTTGGGTTGATTTCTATCATAGCTCAAATAATGAATCTTTAGATGCCATGAGACAAATCTATTAACAATATCTTCAGAGACATTGCTTGTCTGTCAGTCACCAGCCAAAAAACAACAGAAATACTTTTATTTTTTCAGAAACATTTCTTTTTCTAATCTCTTATGTTGCACATGTCACATTTTAATCAATATGAATAAAGATGACAGGAGGCAAGATTGAGAGTCAAAAGGGAAGTGGTGAGCAAATGTATTATTCTGCGTCATCTTGTTTTAGAAGTATGCCTGCCCACAAAGGCGGGGAGAGATGCGAAGAAGGGAGTAAACACAGCAGTAACTAAGAATTCAGAAGATCATAGGTGTTAGTGTCCTTTCACAGACTCTAAACACCTACATAGTTGGAGTAACCTAGTAGAAAATAAGCACTCTTAACCATTACTGTTATTTTTTGTTCCCCTGTCATTTTTAGGCCAAAGATAAGCCTGAGGAGAGTGGTGCAAAACCTAAGCATGTTCTTAGTAACAGAGGAACCCAGACTGAAAGCAAGAAGCCTCTGGAAGGTATGTGTCACCCCAGGCATGCTACAAGCTTTAACTCTAGAATGTGCAGCAGACAAACTGGAAATTAATAGCCTGCTATTTCCCACTGCCTGAATTACTCAAGTGTAGCTCAGTAACTTTGTCCACTAGTACGGGGAAAATAGTTGTTCTTGCTTCCTCTGCAAGATGATCGGTCCCCCAGATCAAACCCCACAAAATGGTAGATCAAGAAACTAAAAGCAGCACCTTTGTTTTGCTGCACAGGTGGTTTTGCTTTGGAATTAGTGAGGTGAATTGATAGAGCAGTACTTGTTCAGAGATAGCACAAAGGTAGCAACTATCACACAGCAAACCTAATAAATTCCTTTTACCTAACATCTCTGAACCACCCCTCTCTCCTTCTCTGAAAAAGGAACATGTTGACATTGGGAATATCTTTTTACATCAACAAGTTTCATTGCCATGTCAGGGCTAGATTCCTATTTAGGATGGATCTGTCAGGGCATTGCCCTGTTGCATCCCTTATTAATGCCTGTGGAGTTGCAACAGAGGTGATTGTGATGGTGAGCAGGCCCTGTCATGCTGTTGCCGTCACAAATTGTCAGTGACTTGCCTATGGGAGATCCCCTTTCTAGCTTCACTGTTTAGGAAGTGACAAAAATAAAGCAGGTGGTCACAGTTGTGACTCAAAATGGGCTGCACAGGGTTGTGAACTAACCATGGTTGCCAGTTACCCAAGAAATTTCTGCTGTTTAATATTCATAACCACTGTCATGAGAAAGTGCTGAAGAACTTTCTTGTCCTTCAGTGGAAAATACAAAAGGCACTGTCTCAAGCCCCATCATCCCTTGGAGTCTTACTCGGCCGGTCTTTGCCCCTCTAATCAGGTAGAGGGAGTATTGGGTCCTGGATGGGTTTGCTGTGCCTGAACTACCCGTTACGTTTGTCTGAAATCTGAGTAATTTCAGATGTGGTGAGCTTGAGCCCTGCCATTTGTTTGCTCTATGGAAATCCAGGTTCAATCTATAACACTTCTGGAAAGCCAGCAGAGTAGTGAAACCTCTGACTAAACCATGAGCATTAATAATGGTCGTTGGATTTAAAACCTTTTGGGGAGGGGTGTGTGTGTGTTTCTTGCTACTTTTTCAGATGCATGCAACTGCATAGGTTATTTTCCTTGGTGGGTTACTTAATTCCCTCTCCGTTTTCCTATCATTCTTATCAAAGATAGTTTATTAATGGCTTCTTTTGTTCAGAGATGAAAAGTGGGAAAAAGCTGGATGAAAACAAGGGAGCACGTGAGAAGGTGAACACTTCTAGTGCTGTAGCCCACAAAGCTGACTCCAAACCCCAAGTTAAAGAGAGGACAGTGCAGCAACAAGCAGTAGAAGGTGCTGGCAAAACACACAGCTCTAAGAGTTGTCAACAGCAAAAGGACATTGGTGTCAAAGCTTTGAATCAACACAATGGTCTTCCCTTCATAAATCAAGATCATGTAGGCAACCAAATTGTTCCAGCTAAAGCACACGATATGGACAGAGCCCCATGCCTGGATGAGTGCCATGGGCAGCTTGTTCACCAGAAACTCATGGAGAATGAAAACAGACCTCCATCGTCGAGTGTGGTGTCCCGGGAAGCTGTGCCCTCCACATCCCAGGCTATATCTGACACAGGGTGTGAAGTGACACGTACCAGGTAATGGCCTCATTGGTAGCTTTCTGTGTGATCTGAAACCGTTTCATATGTTAGAAGGAAAAAAAGGAAAGCCAGGTCATTGAAGCAGGCAGCTCCTGCTGAGGTATGATCCAGGGAGAAAACAGTCCATGCTGGGATAGAAGTAGTGACACTTTGCAAATGATTAAGGTGAAAAACTCAAAGCAGCAAGGGCTCTGTGCAAATTTCTGTGAAGCCAAGCAGTCAGAGGGCTAGATGTTTGGGAGATTGTTTTTATATGATTGGGGCTTCTGTGTATTGGAGGTAGAAAGGTGACTGCCTTAGTCTAGCTCAGGTATTGAGTTTCTATAACTGTGGGGATGAAAGACATTTCAGATATTTACTAGTATTTACAGCAAGACCAAACAACTTGTTTTGTTTGCTGTCCGTTTGGTAGAGTGTTAGTTTTTTATTTATCCATTGATCACATGAAGACATGACCAGATCATTCATTTATTAATCTCTGTTAGCCTAATCTTTTCCTCATATAGGTGTTTTATAATGTCTTTCATAATCCATTTCCTTTTGAATTATTTATTTAGGATTTTATTTTAATTCCATTTATTTAGATTAAAAAAACCCCACACAACAAACAACAAAAGTCTGCAACCAAAAAATCCCAATCAACCAAACCCCAACAGATGGAAGGTCTGTGGCAAATCGTAACCGTTGTGGCTTCTTTCTCTGGGCTGGTGGATATGTTTGTTTATATTGTGTATGTGTGAATGTATAGATGATAGACTTGCATAAGTACATGCACACACATGTGTGTGTTACTTTGTGTATGGAATTTCCCCTTTGTGCATACAAATTGGTGTCTGAAGCCCAGACAAGAACCTGACGCTACTTTTGTGTATGCGGACTTTCATTTGAAGACTTGTGTGTGTTGAGAATATAGGGTGGATGATTAAATATTCTTGTGCAGTGGATAAGTGTAATAAAGAAATTTACGAAAGTAACGGAAGTTGTCTTGCTGTCAGCACGTAGGCTTCCTGAAGGAAAGGGCTCATTGTGAGGACTGGCACACTGGAATATTTATCCTTTAAGAGGCTGAGTTTCAGGATGTGGCAGGAGAAGGTGGAAGCTTTTGCCATGGTGGCTTCTTTTCAAACACTGAAGAACAACCTTGTGGACAGTTTGACTTTGTTACCTCCAAACCAGTAACAACACTAAAACCAGAGGAACCTCCCTGCCTTTTGTCTGTGGGTTTTAGGCTGTGGCTGGTGAGCCATCGGCTCTGTGCTTCAACAGCTGAAGCGGATCCATCTCCACTGCCCACCACAGTGCTGCCTCAGAGGCTCTGCCTGTGCTGTCCTTTGAGGATGGCTCAGGATGTATGGGAGGTCGTGGAGGAACAGTTGCCATTAGCTCTTGGAAGTCAGTGCTGGTTGATAGTGATGTGCCAAGGGGTGAACTTGGAGATAAGCAGCAGCTTCTGAAGCAGCTGGTCATTTTGGGGAGGGGGGTGTCTGAGTCCCAAAGACTTCGGTTTGGGGAGGAGGGTGGCCAATGGGTAACTGGAAGGCAGAACCTGGAGTAAACTGTGGGTGAAGTTAGTGCCTTCCTGCACAGGGTACCTATTATGCTTTTGTGTGAAGTCACATGAGGGTGGTAATGCCTCTCTAAAATGAACACAACTTTTAATGAAGTCTGTAAGCCCACGCAGAAGTGTTAAAAGAACATCGTGTTCCTCTGCTTGGAGAAATGCCCAAGAGTCCTGCCGAGTTCAGGCTTGTCTAGATAACAGTGGAAGTGTTTGCTCAGAGCTGTGTTCAGCTGCTCTGATAGCTCTGGTGCAGCTGGGATTCATAGCACAACACAAGGGTGTGAAAGGTCCTGAAAATGAGAAACTTCAGGCTCTTGTTATGCAAGAGCGGAAACACTTCTTTTTGTTATAATATCACTCCACTGTAAGAGGCAATAACTTTTGTAAAAATGAGGTACATTCTCTCCTTGAGATCAGAAACATTCTGTACTTGCTGTTGTATAAAATCTACTTTACAATTTCACAAGTTTTGATTCAACCTCACTGAAATCAGACTGTGTGCTTGGACAGTTGGAGCAGTAGCAATCGATTCAAAAATTCTCACATGAATGCCTTTGGATTTTAGGATCATAGAGAATTGGTTTTAACCCATATTCATTTTAGGTGACACAAGAGGATTTAAAAAAACCCAAAACTTTTCCAGAAGCTAGAATGCAAGGAATATAGTACTGATGGAGTGAGAGTTTATGGAAGCTAGGTTTTTAACAAAAAGCTGTGGAAAGAATGTTATCCCATTAGAGGACACAAACACAGATGTTTGAGTGTACAGTCAGCCAGCTGGAAGAGGACTGGGATGGATGCAAACCTTTGGCTTTGTAGAGCCATATGAGCAGTCAGTTATTTAGATAATCAGCCTGTAATTTGTGAAGGCAGTCATTATGCCCTCCCTGCCGAGATGATGGTATTTTGTCAGACAAACCAGTAATAGTTGCAAAAATTAAGTTTTCAGACATGGGATTGACACTTTTCAGTGTGAGACAGTGTCTTCAGCAGAAAGCAGGCATATACACAGATGAGGGGACAGAAAAAAACATCAGCACGCTTTTTGGTGCTCTTCCCTTAAGGTTGTGAGTGTTTCTGAAGAGGATTGATATGGTTAGGTTTCTTTAAAACTGTAGAAGTCTCTGGCTTCAGAACCTTATGGATTTTTCTTCCCCCCCCCAAAGTTACAAAAGCAAGGCTAGTCATCTGCATAAAATGTCAACTGTTTGCTCTGCAGGATATCCATCAATGTACATATGACTGAAATGAAAGAAAAGATTGAGTTAACCAAGGAAGGAAACTTAGATGATTACAGAGGTGAAAGCCCCAAAGTAAAATCTGCATCCTCCACACCAGCAGACGTGGAAGGAGTTGAGCAGCCACCTGATGCATTAAAACTTCAACAGATCCCTAAAAACATCAGCACTGAGCCAAATCAAGAAGTAAAAGGGGACAATAAGCTAAATAAGCTTGCATCTCAAACAGGGAAGCAACAACCATTACTGAGCAAGACCAAACCAGGTAAAAAGGCTGAAGAGAAATCAGGTTTAAAATGCAAGCCCATAACCTCACAGAATGCCTCTGCAAAGGAGCCTACAAAAGACTTGGGAGTAGAAGCAAAAGCCCAACAAGAAACTGCCAAAGCAGAAGCAGCCCTAAGGAATACCAGTTCTGAGAGGGGAGAATCTGAGTCTGCATCTTCAGTGGGAAGTGAAAACGACACCCATCAACATATGGGAATGGCAGCAGAGAAGAGCAAGTCACGGGAAGCTAGCAAAGAGCTTTCCTCACAGGATGAAATGATCATCGGTAAGTTACTTGCAGTTACTCTTGGCAATTTTTCCATTGGGATTTTTGTGCTATCTGTGTGTGTTGTATACAACATACACAATAGACATACAATATATGCAATAGTCGTTGGAGCAAACCACCCATGTCTTAGAGTTCAAGAGCATTTTTTTGCCTAAGTACTAACTCTCTTAATAGTATTTTTCCATTTAAAGTGTGTTTGGGTGGGGGGGGAGTTAATTTAAAATGAAGTTGGGTGAAGCATATGTGTGATCAGAAGAATAAGTAATTTTGAAAAAATCCATTTTCTTTGCATGAAGCATTTATTCCTTAAGATGGAGTATGCAAACTAGGTATGCTTTAGCAGCTATGGACCGGAGGTCCAAAGAGCAGCAAAACACTGCAGGAAGAGTATCTTGCTGTGGTCTTTGTTGTGTTACTTGCCATAGATCTCTTCTTGGTTACTGTATGAGCAGCTGATTACATCGTTTTAGGGAATAATGTCTCCTGGCAGCACAGGGTATGTGTGTGTCCGAGAACATACATACATGGGTAGAAGTCCTGATCCGGATCTGGCTTACTCAGCGGTGGCTGGAGATGGGTTGAGTAGATGTTAAATTGCAGCCTATGATATCTGGACGTTAATTGTAAAATTGCTTTGAATGGGGGATACTAAAAGTGGGTTTATGAAAGCTTTATCCCAGAAAAACTTGGATGTTAAGTGTTTAGCTTCCCAGAAACTGATTAAACTTCACAGTTGTCACAATAATATTTGCAGCTTTAACTTGAACATTGACTGCAAAATTCTTGCTGCCAGGAGAAACTTCCTGATTTTACCAGTAACTGTCATCGTTTATCAGTGCAGTGTATGTGTGCTGGTCTTTCCAGATGCCATAGAATGGTTAAAAAATGATCAAGTGTAACTTCTTCAAACCTCCAGACATTTTTTTTTAAGGTTCTGTCAGAGTCTTTCAGACTACTTCTATTTTATACATAAACTAAGATGTTGATCTTCTTGAAGGTGCCCAGTGGGTTTACTGTGTTTAAAAAAAACAAAAACAAAAACAAAAAAAAAAACAGGATTGAGATTTAGGAGGTGGGATCCTACCTTCTGTTCTGGGCCATTATTCCTCATCTGTAAAATGATGCTAGCAGTATGAAAGTCTCTCACTTGAAGTAACAGATTTTGAATATTGTCAGC
>VZRU01015708.1:881-21985 GCA_013398155.1 Pedionomus torquatus | reverse complement strand
GGGGGGGGCTGGTTTGTGTGGGTGATTGTGTTGGCTCTGGTGTTTCTCTCATAGAGCCCCTCCGTTGGGGCTGAGGTCAGGGAGGAGCTGTGTGTGTGTTTGTGGTCCCAGCTCTGCCTCAGCGACGACAGTCTGAGCAAATGGGAACAGTGGTGCTGAAGGTGGGGGGGGCTCAGGAGTATGGTTTTGTGGATGCTGGGAGGATGGAAGGCAGCTGAGACCTCTCACTGCACTTGGCAAACGCAGCGAGGTCATGTGCGTGTCCTGTGGACTGAAGTCCACAGGAAGTCTTTGGTGTGAGGCCGGTGAGATGAAGCGCAGTGATGTGCACAGAAGCATCTCAATGACCAGCTTGTTTCTTGTCTAGATGACAGCCCTTCTCCTCCGGCTCCTTTCGAACACCGCATAGTAAATGTCAAGCAAACAGAGGTGACAACGTGCTACTCGGTGTGTCGTCACGAAGTGCTGGGGGGGTAAGTATCCCTGTCTCTAGTGCCACACTGCATGTGGTGGCTAAGGCAGGGAGGGATGCAGTTAGCTGGAGAACTAGAGGTATCTTCTTCAGAGGGTCCCATGCCTGCTGCAGCCAGAGTCAGCAGGTTCATCCTTGAGGCCTTCTGGGCTTCACAGTTGCTGTATCAACCTTCTGTTGATTATGGGTGGTGTGGTGGAGATGTCCCTTAGATGACTAGTTTCTGCCCCAGTACCATTTTCAGATGCCGGACTGTGATCTTGGGTGACTGTTTTTTTCCTTTTGTTACAATGATCCTGGCCACAGCTGGTGTCATGAGGAAAACCTGTAACCTTCAGGCAGATAGATCCAGAGCATTTGAAGTCAGCAAAGCCCCTTAGGTCAGGCAGCTTCCAAAATCTCTTTTCCGTGCTGAGCTGCACGTTAAAGAAAACCAAGGGGGAAGTTATAATTATTTTGACCTTATGTTTAGTTTTCCCTCATAGGAAGTCTGCAGCTGCTTCAGCCTTTGTATCGTCGTATCCTTACTTATCTGACAAGAAGGTTTGATTTACAGGTTGATCTGAGTACAAATATGGCTTAATAAGTATAAGCCGGGTGATGCAATAGCAGAGAAGTTGGTGTTTAGATATCATCCCGAGGGATATTAACGTATCTGGGTGACATGGGGGAGAATTTACAACACGCAAGAAATGCAGTCTGTGGAGTGGCTACAGTTACTGGTCTTAGAGTCATTTAAAATGTTATGAGATCAGGACAGAAATATCCTTGTTAATATACCCACTAACGCATCACTGAAGGACAGCAAGCGGGTACAGTTACAGAGCCGAAAAAGAATATCCTCGGGTCATCATACCACAGTGAAATGTAGTAATACGACGGGGGCGTAATATTTTAATGTAAGCGTTGAACAACTGGCAGGAAAGATAAAACTAATCCTTCGTAAGCTGAGAGAAAGAGGAGATTGATGCTGCTGGGCACCTGATTCTGTTCACTTTGTACTGAGCTATTTTTAATCAACGATAAGAATAGTTGTATGAAAAGTTTCTGCGGTGAGCTGTGTTAAGCTGGTTTCCCATCTTTTGTTTGCTATCAATAGGGGGCGTTTTGGGCAAGTTCACAAGTGCACGGAAACATCGACTGGTCTCAACTTGGCAGCCAAAATCATAAAAGTGAAAGNCATCGTTTATCAGTGCAGTGTATGTGTGCTGGTCTTTCCAGATGCCATAGAATGGTTAAAAAATGATCAAGTGTAACTTCTTCAAACCTCCAGACATTTTTTTTTAAGGTTCTGTCAGAGTCTTTCAGACTACTTCTATTTTATACATAAACTAAGATGTTGATCTTCTTGAAGGTGCCCAGTGGGTTTACTGTGTTTAAAAAAAACAAAAACAAAAACAAAAAAAAAAACAGGATTGAGATTTAGGAGGTGGGATCCTACCTTCTGTTCTGGGCCATTATTCCTCATCTGTAAAATGATGCTAGCAGTATGAAAGTCTCTCACTTGAAGTAACAGATTTTGAATATTGTCAGCACCTCCCTTCTTAGGGCTAGCTGCAAATGCAATGGTTATTTTACTTGTGTGCCTCTCTAAAAATAGCAAAGGAATCGCAGGCTTAATGTTATCCAGATACTTCAGTGCTTGTCTGAATTCCAGCAGAAGGAAAAATGATGGTGTGGTAGAGGAACATGAGGCGAAGAGAAAAGGTGGTAGGAGAGGACAGCGCACTTTCTACTGGAGTTNGAGCTGTGTGTGTGTTTGTGGTCCCAGCTCTGCCTCAGCGACGACAGTCTGAGCAAATGGGAACAGTGGTGCTGAAGGTGGGGGGGGCTCAGGAGTATGGTTTTGTGGATGCTGGGAGGATGGAAGGCAGCTGAGACCTCTCACTGCACTTGGCAAACGCAGCGAGGTCATGTGCGTGTCCTGTGGACTGAAGTCCACAGGAAGTCTTTGGTGTGAGGCCGGTGAGATGAAGCGCAGTGATGTGCACAGAAGCATCTCAATGACCAGCTTGTTTCTTGTCTAGATGACAGCCCTTCTCCTCCGGCTCCTTTCGAACACCGCATAGTAAATGTCAAGCAAACAGAGGTGACAACGTGCTACTCGGTGTGTCGTCACGAAGTGCTGGGGGGGTAAGTATCCCTGTCTCTAGTGCCACACTGCATGTGGTGGCTAAGGCAGGGAGGGATGCAGTTAGCTGGAGAACTAGAGGTATCTTCTTCAGAGGGTCCCATGCCCGCTGCAGCCAGAGTCAGCAGGTTCATCCTTGAGGCCTTCTGGGCTTCACAGTTGCTGTATCAACCTTCTGTTGATTATGGGTGGTGTGGTGGAGATGTCCCTTAGATGACTAGTTTCTGCCCCAGTACCATTTTCAGATGCCGGACTGTGATCTTGGGTGACTGTTTTTTTCCTTTTGTTACAATGATCCTGGCCACAGCTGGTGTCATGAGGAAAACCTGTAACCTTCAGGCAGATAGATCCAGAGCATTTGAAGTCAGCAAAGCCCCTTAGGTCAGGCAGCTTCCAAAATCTCTTTTCCGTGCTGAGCTGCACGTTAAAGAAAACCAAGGGGGAAGTTATAATTATTTTGACCTTATGTTTAGTTTTCCCTCATAGGAAGTCTGCAGCTGCTTCAGCCTTTGTATCGTCGTATCCTTACTTATCTGACAAGAAGGTTTGATTTACAGGTTGATCTGAGTACAAATATGGCTTAATAAGTATAAGCCGGGTGATGCAATAGCAGAGAAGTTGGTGTTTAGATATCATCCCGAGGGATATTAACGTATCTGGGTGACCTGGGGGAGAATTTACAACACGCAAGAAATGCAGTCTGTGGAGTGGCTACAGTTACTGGTCTTAGAGTCATTTAAAATGTTATGAGATCAGGACAGAAATATCCTTGTTAATATACCCACTAACGCATCACTGAAGGACAGCAAGCGGGTACAGTTACAGAGCCGAAAAAGAATATCCTGGGGTCATCATACCACAGTGAAATGTAGTAATACGACGGGGGCATAATATTTTAATGTAAGCGTTGAACAACTGGCAGGAAAGATAAAACTAATCCTTCGTAAGCTGAGAGAAAGAGGAGATTGATGCTGCTGGGCACCTGATTCTGTTCACTTTGTACTGAGCTATTTTTAATCAACGATAAGAATAGTTGTATGAAAAGTTTCTGCGGTGAGCTGTGTTAAGCTGGTTTCCCATCTTTTGTTTGCTATCAATAGGGGGCGTTTTGGGCAAGTTCACAAGTGCACGGAAACATCGACTGGTCTCAACTTGGCAGCCAAAATCATAAAAGTGAAAGGAGCAAAGGAGAGGGTAAGTATGTTGCTGTGAAGCCAACTGAGCACACACTAAACCTGGCCTCATTGCAAGCACCTTAATATCACTTTCCTGAATCATCCCCTAGGAGAGAGCTTGTTGGTTGTTGTTGCGTAGCATCAAATGCTGCAAAACCTTTAAAGGTCTGTTTGTCATCTCCCCTTTTTGTGATGAAACCTTCTGTCTGCATGAGACTGTAGCATAACTGTTACTGGGGTTTTATAAATAATTTTATTTGAAAATACTGAAATTGAAAGAGCACATTTTGCTCATTTTTTTTCTTGATGTTGTTTTTTTCAGGAAGAAGTAAAAAATGAAATCAACATCATGAACCAACTAAATCATGTGAATCTCATCCAGCTTTATGATGCATTTGAAGCCAAAAATAATATCACTTTGATCATGGAATAGTAAGTTTAAATCATCTTAGGAATTGTCAGATGTTTGGGTTTTCTCAGGTCACAAGATGTAATAGGGAATGATAATTCTGAAGTCTGAGAAGACATGAGTAGTTTTCTAGCCTGAAAGAGACTTGATTTCACTTCCAGAAGAAAAAAAAAATGTTTTAAAGATTATTTTGTCAGGTTAAACCTTATATTTGGCAAGGTTACAGTTTAAACAAAGGGTAAGGAAAGGCAGCTGTCTTCAAGAGCATGAAGCAAATTACAAGATTGTTCATGAACACATCTTCACTATGAATCATTTTTCATGTAAGTTTAACTTAAGGGCCCCAACAATGCCTCCAGCTGCCAAATTGAATAAAAGTATTGCGGGTAAATAAAATCTCATATTAGGGATAGACTGAGAGATCCAGACAAGAGGAGGAGAGAGGTGTTTTAAGTAGAGTTAGAAAAGACATGGAGAAGGTGGGAAAGTGAATTATTAGATGCATGATCTGCCTCCTTTGCATAATTTTAGGATTAATAAAAATGCCTCCCCATTAGAATCTAAATAAGAATTTGGATCTATATCAAATACCGAATTCATATAAGGAAGATTTCATTATGTACGTGACTTTACATCTGCTGCCTTTTTTGTGTAGTGGCATATTGCTTTACAAAAACCCGAAGTTTTATAACCTAAAAACTGAGTTTCTGCTATGGAACTGAAGGAAAAAACAATGCTAAATGAAATATAAATATGACAAGACATTTAAAATGTGTATATTGAAATTAACACTTGAAGTTTTCACCTTGCAGAAACTTGTCTGAGCTGTATGTCTGATGTAATTTTCTCTTAATTTTTGTGGATAATTAAATTCACTTGTCAGCTCATGTAAAATAGCTTTCAGTTTAAGAAGCTTTATTTAGTAAATATTATGTATTGAAGACTTTTATTTTTTTTCTAGACTAATAAGATGACCAAATAGTAGATACTTTGGTACTCCCTGTAGATTCTCTGGGCCCCCATTGGATCTCCAGGTTGTGTGGGTTTGGGTTTGACATACAGTCCCCCATATGTTAGTGACAACTTTTCCAGTTTTGACTTTAGATTGATACTTAACTTTCACGCTCTGAATTAAGTCTCCTGAAGTCACTGAGTCTACTGATACACTTGATATTGGATGCATTGTTAGGATCCTTGCTGAATTAGAGAGCCTAAGTTCCCGACTTGGAAATCAATTGAGGCTGATAAGGAATTTTTCTTTGACATTTTTCTATGTCAAAATTTTAGTCTTGATGGTGGTGAATTATTTGACCGGATCACAGATGAAAACTACAATCTAACTGAGTTGGATGCCATCCTATTTACCAAACAGATTTGTGAAGGAGTCCACTACTTGCACCAGCATTATATTCTACATTTAGATCTGAAGGTCAGTGGTTCATACTCTTTGCTCTTTGATGCTGGGGTTTGGGCCACCACAGAGTCTCTAGTCACAAGAGTCACTTCACATTTCATGGACTTAACGTCATGAAGGAGTAGACTTACTTAATTCAATAACCACAATGAATGGAGCTCTAGAGATTCATTGCTTTTTTTTCAATGTCTATTTGGTAGCTCGCTTAGTTGTGGAACGAACAGGGTTCTGTGCTTTTGCCTCTCTTAAATCAGAAGCTTTTCATTCTGCATGGAATTAAACAGTGCCCTTTTGTCATTAATAGAAAAACACACCCAAACTCCTCTTTGGCTAGAAATGCCTGCAGTCTTCCCTCCACAGCCCTCTGCTCCCCTTATAACTGTGTTCAAATACCTATTCAATCTTCTTCCTGTGTGTGCTTTTTTCTGCCTTGAACTGAGTGAGCTGCACTAAAATGTTTTTCTAATGGCCCTTGGATAGCCCCTCTTTCAACAAAAACTGGGATTTTTTTTCTGCTTGTTTACACAATGCCTTCTACAAATGATGTTAGACCCAGTTGGCCTGGAGACATTTCTGCATTTACAATACATTTGGACATCATCACCCCTCATGTCCCCACCTTGAAAAATACTCTCATTGGAAAAAAAAAACCATAGTTTTGCCTTTGTGGGCAAACTAAAGGATGCATTTGACATGTTTCTTGTGGTTTTTTATGGAGTTACTTTTGTACTTGAGGAGTAAATCCAGTGGGTGAGCCTCAACCATCAGAGTGACTCTACTGTTTTACATGGGGGGATGTGTGCTTTTGATTTCAAAATCTGTTGTCATCTGTGGTGAAATAGAGGAATATTGGTATATTGGAGCAAAAGTTAGACTTATGGGAGGTCCAGAACCAAACCTATGCACTAATGCAGGGTGCCAAAATCCTTCTCTCCTATGAGAGGAATAGAAGAGTATTATAATAAAATTTATGATAAAATCTCCGAGGTGATATTCTTTTACTAGAGCTCTCTCTGTTGTGTATTTAACTTAAAATACTCTCTTCTCTCTTTGTAGCCTGAAAACATACTATGTGTAAACCACACAGGAAACCAGATCAAAATTATTGATTTTGGACTAGCAAGGAGGTAAGAAAGTTCAGTTATGAGTTTATTTTAAAAAATAACACCAAAACAAGCCCTAAATCCTCTGACATTTTTGGTTGTTCTTCGGGTTTTTTGAATGTGTGTTGATGGTTCTGAAGTAACTCTGTTATGTGATTGAGCTAAGCAGTACGCTGCTGCAAGCATGCGTTTTCTGCTGTGTGCATTAGTTATCTAATTACATTTTCCAAATAACATTTCTGTTGGATAAACCTATACTGTTGTTCTAATTATCTCAAAATTATTCCCTGTGCTGAGCTTTTACTCTAGGGACTCTATGAAGGCTCCCAGAAACTTCTTGGCTGCTGGGTTTTATTGTGCAGGTTCAAATTGTGGAAATGATCTGCTAAACTCTTTACATAGATGGAAGGCAGGGAGGGGAAGCAAAACATGTTTGAGCCATCCCATATGAACAGGAAACACTCAGAGAAATATGGACTTCTCTCCATTCTTTTACGTTGCTGGCACAATTTTTTTAAAGGAAAGCTGTGGGAGCATGAGACATTTCCTTTACAATCAAAAGGAACAACTCCTGTTAACAGGAGTCCAGTAAACAGTAAAATCCCAACGTTTCTCTGTATTTTTTTCTAAACTCTGAGGCTTTTTGAGTCAAAATCTGGTACATTGATGCGTATATGTACCTATAGGTGTGTATGTATCTGTCCAAGGACTTTTTTCTCCTAGAAGTATTTTATGAAAATAGAAATGGATACATTGAGGTTTGTGGGGTTTTTGGGGGTGGCTGTTTGGGATTGGTTGGCTTGTTTTAAATTGGGAAGGCAAAAAAGCAATCTTCCACTAAAGCAACTTTGAAAGCAAGATATTCTAGGAAATAGAGAAAAAGCAATGCTGTAACTTCAGCTGCTGTCAGTGACTATGACTGGTTCAGTTTTGTAATCTTTCTCTTTCAAGCAATAAACCAGAATAATTTTCTCCCTATATGGGTCGTTGTTTAACGTGCTACAGGCCCAAATAATCCTCTTGAGAGTCCAACCTCAGCAGTTACATTGTGCTCATGTCTTTTATATAGGCCTTTGCCTTGAGCTGTAGCTGGGTACATCCCACTAAGCAAGTGCTCTCCAAACCTGTTTTAATGGAAGCTGCTTTATCTGATTGGTGTTGGATAACATCTGCTGCAAAGCATCCTGTGGAGCCTGGCAGAGAGTAAAACTGCTATCGCTCTGTGGGGTGAAACCTTTGCAGGTGTTATTGCCCTTCTTCTTCCTTACGGTTTTGTTCCGGGAAGGGCATAGCTGATAGTGTCTTCACCTGAAGTCCCAGGAAAATTCATCAATTAATTTTTTTAGTTTAAATCTTAATCCTGTCTGCATAGTCTGGGTGAGTCTGCTATGCTCACTCAGCCATACTCACATGGCATAAAGCCTGCCTTGATTCTTACAGATGTGTTCCCCAGCCTGCTCTCAGCAGTGATTTTTCTCTGTTTTTGGTCAAGGTACAAACCTCGTGAGAAACTGAAGGTTAATTTTGGAACTCCGGAGTTCTTGGCTCCTGAAGTGGTGAACTATGACTTTGTTTCCTTCCCTACAGACATGTGGAGTGTAGGCGTCATCACATATATGCTGTGAGTAACCCTGTGAGAGGTCGTGGCGGTGGCACCACAGGCTCTGCAGGAGCACATCAGGGGAGGGTATCTGCAGAGCAGGGATGCAGCAACCATCTGCTTGTGACTCCTCCTAATTTGTTGTATTAAAAAAACCCAGCCTTTAATGCACAGGCACCTCGCCATGTGTATGAAGTCTCTAAAAAAACCAAATAATCTGTTTGATAAATATTTAAATGTTCTTTCTTGCCACCTTATTTAGCAAGGTAAAATGGGTCAGGTCTTTTTTTTTTTTTTGCTTGGAAAAGTTGCCCAAAATGTGTCAGAATTTTGATTTTAATTGGTTTCTTGAGGACTTGAATTAATTTTCAAATTTGCAGTCTGATTGTTGTAGTAGCTTGGCCTTGATGTGCATCTGCACAGAGGAGTTAATGCTGGGTGTTAGGCCACAGGTCTAAAAAATGTCTTGTCACAAATGGGGCTCAAACTTTTCTCTGATACCTGGATGGTGGCCATGGACGGTTTGTCTGTCCAAAGTTTCTGCGTTCTGGTGAGCTGACTTTGCCTCCCAGAATCTGTCACAGATGCTTTCTGTGAACTGGATGCATTTCTGGTTTAAATTAGTATGTTAGCCAAAACCCAACTGAATGAAGTAATAAATGACTGAAGCAACAAATCTGGGCTTAGAGACTAATTGAAAAAAATGTGCCATTGTTCAGAATTCAGTTTAATTCAAGCCAAATATGAATATGGCCTTGATTTTTGGAAAGCTCTTTAGTCCCTCTAGCTTTCCCAGCTGGGAAAGCACTGAAGTGTGTACCTACATCCCAGCGGAACTGGTTTCCTTGGGGATCTATCAACAGTAGTTTAGCTGAGTGACATTACAAGACCTCATTGCTCCACACTCTTGGCTTAGTTTGGCAGGGATTGAGAAGCAGGTCTACTCACAGCTGAGAGTCTTTCCTCTCCATAAGCTAATAATGATTATAGAGCGGAGGATTCATATAAGGAAAAGTGCATCTTGCCTGTAACAACTACTCTTCTCCCTCTCGTTCTTCCTTTAAGGCTTAGTGGTCTGTCCCCATTCCTGGGAGAAACAGATGCAGAGACAATGAATTACGTAGTCAATTGCAACTGGGATTTTGACGCAGAAGCATTTGAACAGCTATCGGAGGAAGCTAAAGACTTCATTTCCAGATTACTCGTGAAAGAGAAAAGGTACCTCTTTGTTTGATTATGAGGACAGTAGCACCTAATAACATTAAGTTCCTCCTAGAAAAAGATGTTTGGATTGCAGCCAACAGTGAGAACTTAGTACGTGACGTTTTTGTATGCTGTATCTGGGCAGTTCCTCAGTGATTCAGAAGCCCTTATTTAAAACTAAAATGGCTGTGTACCTTGACTGAGAAGTTGTTTTCATGGTGACATCAATATGGGCAGAACAGAGGAAATCTGGGAGGGTTTGCTGTCTTTAGTATTCCTTCTCTGCGCAAAAGCAGTTTCTTTTGTTACTTTGGGTTGTCACAAGCCCTGACACAAATTGCGAAAATGTCCCTTGAATGCCATGGAGGATAAATGGAAGCTGCAGCTGTGAAAATGTGCATTGTTCTCTTTCAAAGTGGTCATGTGCATTTGGTAGGTATTAAGGAGCATTTTAACTCTGCATGTGGCTTCTCCGTCTTGGCTCCACTGAAATAAAAGGTGATTGCACACAGGAAACAACAGGAGGGAGTGAGGATAATGTTGATGTGAGACTGTGGCTATGGGCTTGGGTAAAGGAGTAGAGAATTTTTTCTCTTTCTGAGCAGCAGTACAGAACTAATCAAAACAGGAAATGATGTATGGAGTGGAACAGATTGTGGTTGAGGGGAATTCAAAGGAGGGCTTGCAATATTAACAACTTCCATGTCATTACCTAAATCAGACAAATTGGTTCTAGTAATAATTATATTTTGAATAAGTCTCATGAAATAATGAACTGAGTTTTGGCATATTGGCAGCAGGAGACAGCAAAGGGGCTTTTTCTCAGACTGTGATGATGATTTGCTATGAAATTGTAAACTTTACTTTGGAGTCTTCCATTTTTCTGTGCAACGGGAATAGATACTCCAGAGGGACAGTAATGCAAAGTCTTGTTAGAAGCTCTGAGTGAGTGAATGAATTCAAGAGAAGAGTATTGTCGGTGAGATACAAAGAGCAAAGAGGAATTGGCCCAATCATTCACAATGTATATGGAACAGCCTCCGGTGTCCCACAGAGTGGGCACCTTTGCCATGCTAGGACAGCAGGTCTGGCCTTGGGCAGGATCTGTACCTGATTCCCCTGACTACTGACACTAGGTGCACGCAGGCAGGAACCTGCTTTTCATTATCTTCCCATTGGCAGCTCAGACAAAGCTGAGACAAAGGAGTTAGGCATAATGTTTTGGAAAAAAGGCATATGAATATTTTTGGCTCAACACCTCTCCCCCAAGATTGCCTCTATTACCGTATAATTCTCAGAGTTTTCATATTTGGCCCATTGTTGAATGTTCAGGATATACTGCACACTTAGCTTGATCCAAGTTTAGGGTGAATAGACAATTGGGCTTTTTAAATATGAGGCACAGGAGAAGCCTGCACTGTCAGGACAGGCAGATAACACCACCAATATTATTTTTCTATATGCACTGATTCTCTTAGAGTTTGGCATTCGTATAACAAAATGATACGTAAACTGTACAGCTTCATCTGTACAGCTGCTTCTTTGAAGAAAAGAATGTACCCCCAACCCAAACCCTAAAAAGGCAAAATCCAGTATTTAACCACAGCTTTATCAACCCACTGCAGACTCACCAGCAGCTTTTCACACCACTCACCTTTTACGCTGGCATTGGGATCCTGTGCACCAGGATGAAGAGCATCTCAGGAGCCCTATCCACCCATTTGTGGTTGTTGATTTAAAGAAGTTTATTTATCAATAATATTGAGGAGGACAGGGCACTGAGAAAAAGGCAATGGAGGTAGCTGGATTTACATGAAAGGTTTCTTCTCCCGCAGCTGCCGGATGAGTGCAACACAGTGTCTGAAGCACGAGTGGTTAAATAATCTGCCTGCCAAAGCCAAGAAGTTCAAGCTTCGTCTGAGGTCCCAGTTGCTGTTGCAGAGTTACTTGGCTCACAGAAAATGGAAGGTAAATAGATAAAGCTTGGCAAATCTACATCCAGAGGGAGAATCAGCTCAACACAGACAGAGCCATTCCCTTTTTTTCTGTATGATGGCTCACTTTTCTCCACGGGTTTCTGTCTTGTAAATATGAGCTTGGGAAGTCTATTTTCAATTGTAAATTAATTTTTTTCTCCTGCAGAATGTTGTTGCTTCTGGTTTTAACAAGTTTGATTTCAATTTTTACTCCTCCTGATTGCTGTTGAGAAGTTATACGCTTTATTTTTTTTCTCTTTATGAGTTCAGAGACTTCAGATGCTGCTTAGCTGATATTAAATCTTTTTCTTCATATTGGAAAGATCTTTTTCCATTGATAGCAGTTGTGTAGTTCTGTTGTCACTATAGAGTAGGGTTACAGTATAAGGCAGTTTTGTGCCTCCCGTTGTAGAGAGGAGCCTGTGAGAGAGAAAAAATTATGCTCACATCCACCCAGAGAGCCCTTCAGGACCCTTCTGATAATCCCATCCTCCTTCAGAACTAAATTTTGTATGAAAGAAGTGATAAATATGACTTGCTATTGAAGCCTGTATTGGATTGTAGGTAATTGATCCTGGAAGGTGAGTGCAGTCATCTTGTGACAAATAAGCATGTGGAAATGGGAGGAAAACTTGGTGAGGACCATTTTCTTTTTTTTTTTTGGTCCTAATTACTAATTACTTGCCAAAGAGTTAAAACAGAAGCTTATTTTTTCCACTTATGCACTTGCATTGTAAAAAAATACATCATCTAAAGATGTGCTATTGAATTCATAATAATTCTGCAGAAGTTGACAGTACCAGCAGTCTGTCCTGCAGTAATCAGTGGTTCCCTAATACAAAGCTGTTCTGCACTGCAGGCTACAGGTGTGGCTCACTGGAGGTACATGGATTTACTGTGATGAAAAACCCACGTCAGCCTCAGAGAAGGTCCTTTACCTCAGTTGCACTCACACTTGGACTATTGTGTTTTGTTCACAGAAACATTTTTATGTGGTGGCTGCTGCCAACAGGCTGAAGAGGTTTCAGAGTACATCTGTCAAGCTTGTATGAAGCAGTGACCGCTCTTGGAGATAGACATGAAGCCATGGAAAAAGGACTCAGTATTTTCAATCATTTTTCTACCCCTTTGTTTTATAACATAAGGGTTTGGGTCTGTCCTTAAATATTGTGTGTTAGTGCTAAGGTTCCAGAAGTGCCTTAAGGCAGAGATGCTGGAATAATTTCTTAAAGCAGAAGCTACCTTATTTGTTTTTACAAGCTTTCAGTTGTGGTACTTAGTGATGGAAAGACATGGCTGTTATTGGGGCTCACTTCTTGCTGAAGGCCTTGACTCTGCAGAGTATTGTTGGTGTGTTTATGCCAGAAAACATCATCTGAACTTTCTCATTTCTGACACCAAGGATGGGATCTCTGAAGACTTCCTTCATGACTGTATGTCATCAGTTTTGGAGCACTGCCACAACGGCGGCACAATTTTCCCCTTGGGTCTTTGTTCCGTAAGATATCTGATATCTTTTGTTCTTTTCTTAGATATATTTTTCCAAGAAGATTAATATTTTTCCTCCAAACATGATGACAATTCAGTGCAACTACTCAGAGTTGAATGGTTTTAGTTCATTGGGTTTTTTATTCTGCTCTCTCCTTTAAAAAAGTCACTGCATAATTAGGAAATAGGAGGAATCCTGGTTTGAAGCAACTTAAGTCTCAGTTCATTGCTGCTTTTTCATAAAGTAAGTTGAATTTAGCTGAATTGATTGAACTTCTGGAAGGAAACAGGTGAAATTGCCACAAATAAAACTTGCCTAATAGCAGTTGGGCCTATGCAAAAAGATTTCACGTTGTCCAGAAAGAGGAGGTTTCCAGATGTCATTTTCTATGTATTTAAAACTTGTAAGTGCTTTTGTGACTGCAGCCCTAAATTTTTTAAGTTTTAATTCCAGGATTATTTTCTCCTCTCTGACAATTTTAATGAAGTCTGTGAAGCTGATATGGTGTGATCTGCAAATGAAGTTTCATTGCTGTTCAGTGCAGAGAAATGGTGCATTGCCAGACTCTCCGTATAGGCCTGATAGGATGTTGAAGCCCTTTTTTCCCTCCACTTTGCTCTTGAATGTTAAATATTTTCTTCACAATACTAACTTTATTTTTCTTGATGTGTGAGGAGTTGGAGCCACTTAGAGTTTCTCAGCTAAAAGTATTCACATTATTTATTAAACCTGTGGTTTCCTTCATTCCTGTTCTAGATCAGCTCTTAGGAAAAACAGAAACTAATACCACTAAAACTAGTTTTCCAGCAGAGGCATCAAACCATTGTAAAGCTCCCCATAACTTTACGGACTTTCATGTCCCTGAATTAGAAAAAGCGTTGGTTGCCAATAGAGAGGTTTGTAAGACCAGCTTAACCTGGTCTAGGTACCTTTTCCACTGTGGTGCTTCTCACTTGGCATACTCCTGAATTCTGGACTGGTACAGCATTTCCAGAATTGAGACAGAATTATTAAAATCAAGTGAAATTATCTTGACAATGTATCACCTTCTGTGAAGGCCCCCTTTTGTTCGTGTTTTCCTTCCACAGTGGTTCTGCATGCTAAATGTGATGTTAATGGTCTGTATATTTTTGAATTAATACTAATAAATTCCATTGAAGTGGAATGAGTCTATTCCTCAATTTGTTGTTTAAACCATTCCACCACACCTGAAAGCATCTCTGTGTAGCTCTCAACAACTAGGAAAGAGTCAGAAAAGTGAGAAAACTTGCAAGTGGAGATAAAGACAATTTAATACATAAAGTAAAAGCCACGCACGCAAGCGAAGCGTAACAAGGAACTCACTGCTTCCCATGGGCAGGCAGGTGTCCAGCCATCTCCAGGAAAGCTGGGCTCCATCACATGTGACGGTTGCTTGGGAAGACAAACACCAATACTCCAGCTGTCCCCCGCTTCCTTTTTTTGTCCCCCAGCTTTATATACTGAGTGTGATGCCATGTGATATGGACTACCCCTTTGGTCAGTTATCCCAGGTGTGTCCCTTCCCAACTCCTTGTCCCCCCCCCCAGCCTGTTCTGTGGTGGGGTGGTGTTGCCCTGAGAAAGGACAGAAAAGGCCTTGAGAGCTTAGCAACAACTGAAACCACCAGTGCGCTATCATTGCTTTGTCATCCCAAATCCAGAATGGAGCCAGCACAACCTTAACTTCATCCCAGCCAAAACCACAACACTGGTAGATATTTCTTCTCCATCTTCTACAAAAAGAAGATGCACCTGGCCAGTAGGGTTATTACTTAATTCCTAAGAATAAGCAATCCCTTTAGATTTTTCAGCTATCCCGTGGTTCTGCAGTACACTGAAACCCACCCCTGCAGCCTTATGGGATGTTTCACCATGTCCTGTATGTTTTGCTTTGGAATCTACAAAAAAAGCTAAAAGGACAAACCATAGGCAACCTGTGAGTCACTAGACCAGTAAGTATGACAAAAAGAAGTGGGTCCACACACTGCTACCTAAAGCAGATAATGGGATCAACTGTCATAATCCTGGTGCAGTCGGTCACCCAGGTAAGCAGGGAGCATGTGCAGGAGGAGGTCTTCAGCAAGCCATGAAAATACTGTTGAGAAGTTCTGATGGGAGCAGTGTGTCAAATCTAAATGCTCAGAGATGAGAATTTATCTTGCTTCATGTGGACACTTGGAATTTTTTAGGCTGCTCTGAAAAGAGGGTTAGTGAAATTTGACTTCTCTTTGCACACTCAGGCAGAAAACATGCAAGAGAAATGGGCTGAAGACTTGTACAGGGTTTATTATTATAGTTGCACCAGCCCTGTACTGCAAAAAGTTGTGGTTTTCCTTCCAGAAAAAGAATAAAATAATAGTTAACACAAACTGCAGTTTGAGTAGCTGGGATGGAAGTGTGGGACTGCAGAAGTTGCCTCCAAGAACTGCAGGACAGGGCTGGGCACTCTGTCCTCTTCACAAGTTTATGACTGTGAAATGCAAAAAAAAACCCTATTACCCAGACAAGATCCTTGTCCCCTGGATCTCTTCCTCCTTAAAGCACAGCCCTTTCCTCCGTGGCTTTTACTTTGTGCTCTATGTGTTTTATATATGACAAGTGCCAAGAACCTGATGCCATAATGCAAAGCCTTTCCTTCCAGTATCTTTATTGTTTCTAGGAATATTTGGGGTGCCTTATAAGTATGAGACTTCAATCCCGTACAGGTCATAAAAACAAGTCCCATTTAGTGACTAAACAATACTTCAACAGTAAAAAAAAAAAAAAGATATTAAGAAAATAACTCAAATCTTAATTCTTCTGCTGGTTTTGTAGTTTACAAGGCATCACTGGTCCCTTCCCTCTCTTTTCACTGTTTCCATCCAGGGGCCCAAGGACGTATAATTTATTTACACTTAGCGCATCATTGGAACGTTACCTGCTTCCTGCAGCAACAGAACGGGGTTGTTCTACCACCTAATGCCATGGCTGGTTGGGTACCAGCCTGGCAAGTAGTCAGACAAGTTCCTCGTAAAATCACCTCAATTCCGGTGTCATTTACTAAAATTAACATTCTTAAAAACTAACTACTAAAATCAACTGGCTAGCAGGCAGCCATCAGCGGTACACTACTGGAATTCCTGCTAGAGCAGAGATGGAGGTTAAAATCACGAGCAAGCAGCAGTGGTGTTACTCGCTGGCACTACGGAGGCAGTACTCCTACTTGTCTCTTGCGCCTTAGCAGCATTTTCCAGGATTTTCTTTTTCCATTCTTCATAGTCTTGCTTTGTTTCAGTCTTTGGCCGTTTATGTGGTACCTCCTCGTCATCTTCAGATCCTGGGAGACAAGGAGAAAGTCCATGACAGGCAATCATGGGCACTATGTGGCTGGGAATAACGATGGCAGTGAGCAAATGTACAGTCACAAGCACAGGGTCTGTGTTATCTAATCCTCTGGTTTGCTGCTCCCCTCCTCTGCCAGAACAGTCAACTTTTCACTTTGTGTCTTAATGCAAGAGTTGTCCTTAGTTCTAGTAGGACTACTCAGCATAAACACCGTTATGTCTCCTAGGTTCTCTTTGTCCCTTCGTTAGCCCGTGGTTTGCAGAATGGCCTCGGCTACCATCAGCTGAATGTTTCGGCTTATTACACAGCTAAAATATTGAGCAGCACTGAAGCTGGGATCTGCTCTGCTGAGGTGATTTTAGTTCACAGCTAAACACAACTTACCATCCTCCTCCTCGCAGGGCTCCAGGTTGGTCTCCAAGCATTCAGGTGTCTCTGCAGCCAATGGAACATCTTCTTCTAAAAAAAAATAAGTAAGTTGCTTTACTTCTGAATGGTGTTTGGGGTTCCACGGCTGGTGTTCTAGGTGCAATTCTTTGACAGCAGTGCTGCTTTCCAGAAGTACTGTCTCCCAGTCAGAGCAGTTCCCTGGTCCAGCCTGACGCCCAAGCTCTATACACAGAGGTGCTGGCACAATTCGAAGGTTGCATTGGACCTGTTGGCTGCTTTAACTGGTGCTGCTGCTGCATTTGTAACCACAACGATCCACCACATACCCCAAAAACCACACTGCTACCCTGCTTGATTACTCAGGCAGGATTCTGTTATTTCTTCTTCTATCCCATTTCCACACTTTGTGTTATGGATGCCCACAACGTGCTGGGGCCTGTCCAGGTGCACACTCTTCCCTGAACTGATCCAAAACCTCCCAGCTGCTTTAGCAGTGGGGTAAGGCTTTGGGCTTTTATAGGCGCTGCACTATGGGAAGATCTGTGCCCAAGGTGAGAGCAGCAGCTTCTGGTTTGGATTCAGGCAGCACATCCCAGAAACCTTCATGATATGAAGCAAGAAGACAGGGTGAAGCAGGGCTGTTATCAGTAGGAGAGTCGGAATGAAAGCCTGGGAAAGGAAAAAAGAGGCAAGGAGGAAGAAGTAGAGATAGGAGGGCAGGAAGACACGTGTTGTATTTCAATCTTCCTCCTCCACAAAAAGGAATGGAGAGAGGTGCCAGTTCAGGACCGGGTGAGAAAGATTTCTCATGTTTGCCAGCCGTATCTGGAGGGACGGCGTCAGGTAATGGCTGAATTACTACCAGAAGAGCAAGGTTTAGGATTGTTAATCCTGCAGTGGGGGAAAGGAAAACACAGGAGTCAGTCAAAGCAAGAGAGGTAGCAAGATGTTTGTTAATTTGCGTGTCATGTTGCCATGTTAACGGGATGTAGAAATCAAGCAAGAAGCAGGAATTCAAGATAGGCCAGGTAGTACAGGAGAAGCAGGGAATAAACTGCAGCAGCAGAGAATGTAAGGAACAGTGAGCATTTGAGAACAGAGAAAAGTATTTATTTTTGGCCTTGACATACACTAAACTGTTTTGACTTCCCCAGAAGTGATTACTGTGACTGGGAACCAGGCTACAGAAAACACCTTGGAACGGATGGGCGGGTTTGGCTGAAAGCAATCAGAATAAAACTACCAGTAGAAAAGGGTGGGGCACTGTGAGGCCAGGCCATGGGGACGCTGTGGTACAGGGATAAAGCCAAAATACTTACTGCTGAGTTGCTGGCTTATCTTCTCCAGCTGATTGCACAAACGGTCAAATATTGCTTTTTTCACCCCAGACGTGGCCAACATTTTATTTTTGTCCACTTTTAGCTTCAAGCTCCTATAAGAGAAAGTTATCTCTGTACAAAGCAACGCTCAACTATCACTTATCTAAGGTGACTTTTTACTATTCCAACGCTGCCTGTGAATATCAGGAAGGTGGACCTGAGGTTTGTCCTATCTAATACTTGTCTCACTCAGAAACCAACTTACTTAAAAAACAGACCCCTACATTACTCAGTCAATGCAGGTCAGACACTGACCCAGGGTTAGTTCAAGTTACATGAGGAAATTCTATTGGGAAAAGGTACTTTTCAGTATCTTACTAAAAGCCACTTTTTGTTTTGTGCTTGGCCCAAATCTATCCTGACAAGGGAAAAAAATTCCCTGCTAAATCTGAAAATGTTACTAGGGAATGATGTTTTGCTGGTTAGGCTGAGAGGAAGGAGGGTGAACTGCAAAACACCAACAGAAGTTCTTCAGCCACTGCTATGGATATGTCCTAATGGAATTACCCACAGGATCCACTTACATACCAGAGAAGACAAGTTTCATTTATTTTATGATAAGTAACTCAAGATCCTTTTCTGTACATTTGATATAATACTTCTGCTTTCTCGCAAAGCCAAATGCAGTACACGTTGGACATTTCACTGTACCAAAGGCCTGGCTTTCCTACAGTTGTCTCCATTTTCAGGACCAGGGCAGGAAGATGCACTAAACAAAAACCTTCACACTGTTCAGATGTGCTGAATGAATCAGCTGCTAACACCCCCAGTGTTGTTTCTGTCCAGTGTCTCACACAGCCTTTAAGCCCATCAAAGATCCCTCAAGCTATACTCACCTGCATGCAGTGAATAGTGCAGCTGTTATAAACAGGGGCTTTGAGAAATCAAGGTCCACTTGCTGTGCTTCAGAGAGACTGGATTCATACCTAAAGAACAACAATAATAGAGATAACTGTAATAGTGCATTTGCCTCCCATGAAGCTGTTGAAATGAATTTGCTGCAAGTACTCGGCAGTTGAACAGGTCTCCTCTTGGTTCACTTGGTCCTTTGCAATTCGGTCAGGCAGAAACAGCTGCTACAGGCTGAGAAGAGCAAGAGAGACTAGGGAAAAGAAGGGAATCAAGACAAGACTCTTTCTGAATTAAAGGTATTTTAAAGTAAGGATCTGGATCTAGGCATGTCAGTAAAATCTATTTCTTGTGCTGCCCATCCATGCAGTACCTTTATATCTACCTTACATCAGAAAGTTATAATAAGATGCTTTGCATAAATCCATCCTATAATAGAAGGTAGAATTATGTTTCTCTGAGTCCTCTAATATGCATATTACACAGATGAAGGCTTAAATATAGAAAGTGATGTGACAGATGTGCGGCACTAAATAACAATTAAGTCTTTCTTTCTCCAGCAACTGTCCTTGAGCTATTTTTTTTGTTTGTAGCACTGACAACCATACACAGCCTTTGTTCACTGACCTGCAACTCAGAATATTTGAAATCCCTAACAGCATTTAAACATGAGCTATCAGGGTGACGGCACTCCCGAACTCTTCAGTGATTGTAACAACGTACTTTGTCAAGAGCAGGGTGCAAAATTGTAGTTTAATCTGTTGAATGTCCATTGAAGTGTTCTGTCTACTGTTTTTACAGGTAGACTACTGTGCATCGTTAAGAGATCTCCTTCTCCAAAAGGGAGGACTGGTTTCTACTGTGCATTACATCTGAACCATGACCATGATCCACAGTACAGACAAATACAGGGACTAAAAGTCCTACATTTTTCATATTATTCCCAGTTTAAGAACTGGGACTCAGACAATGACTTATAGAGATGCCCACACTAAGTCTTTCTAACACGTTCTCTAAAAAGTGACCTAGATAAATTACTGGAGCATCAGTGCTAAGTACTCACCTTAGCACTCCAGTCAGTGGGAGATACCTGGCCCTTCAAACCATCAAGCTCTTTACACAATGAAGAATCTTACTAGTGGTTACCAGTGTGCTTACAAGAGCTTCCTCACCTCTGTAGTATTTTCGAAGCAGTGCTCACTGCCTCTGTGCAGCAGAATTGCACAGCCAAGTCTCGCATTCCCAGTCTGGGGTTCACCTCTAGCAAACACTCCAAAGACTTCATGGAGCTCTGGTAGGTCGTCTTGTTCAAACCGGAGAGTTTAACAAAATAGCTCTTTCAAGAAGATAAAGACAAACCCCAAGAATTAGTGAGATTCCTTCCCAACCTCTTATTCAGGCAACCAAAATAGACTAGGGAGAAACTGCATGACATCATAAAATAAAGTTCAATAGCTATATTAAACAAATTTGTCCAATGGATGTTGTACATTCTGACTGCACCCAGAAAGATTAACCACCTATGAATGCCACGTCTTTTAACGCAGTGTTATTTTTAGAGCATTTAACTGGAAGCGAGGTTTGTCTTTTCCATATTCAATATGGCCCTTTTATCACAAGGTGGTTGAAAACAAAGGTAACTAAGATCAGGGCAACCTGAAGAGCTGAGCAATACTTTCATGTTGCTCCTCAGGAGGTTGAGTCCGATGAAGTTCTTCTCTGTCTGTGAACTGACAATCAAGAACATCTCAGGCCAGGCATTACTTTGGCAGCTCAGTGCATTTTACCAGGCACGTCTGCCGGTGGAGGTTTACAGGTACAACTACAGAAAGGGATTCCTTGGAGCCACTGCTTCCCTTCCTCAATACAAGGGGACGTACCTTAAAGTGAACATTCTTGCTGGTAGCTTATTTATTACAAAAAAGCAAAATCTGATTGCTGCTGACCTGCCGTGGTCACCGTCCCCCTCTACTCTACACTCATAAGACCCCACCTGGAGTCCTGTGTCCAGCTCTGGAGTCCTCAACATAGAAAGGACATGGACCTGTTGGAACGGGTCCAGCGGAGGGCCATGAAGATTATCAGAAGGTTTGAGCACCTCTCCTATGAAGACAGGCTGAGAGAGTTGGGGCTGTTCAGCCTGGAGAAGACAAGGCTCTGGGGAGACCTT
>VZRU01015707.1:346867-437775 GCA_013398155.1 Pedionomus torquatus | reverse complement strand
GGGAGCCGGCGGGGGCCCGGGTAGGCGGGAGCCCGGGTAGGCGGGAGCAGGAGCGCTTGGCGGCAGCAGGAGCGCTTGGCGGCCTGCGGGAGTTTAATTCAGCGACTCTAGTTGTAGGGCCTGAGCTGTTCCAGGGCAGCGGCTGTAGGCTTGGCCTGCTGTAGTTATACTCAAAGCCATTGATATTATTTTTCGCAAAGGAAAAAAAAAAACTGCTCTACATTCCCCTGTGTTTGAATATCATCAACGTAACCCTCATTCTTTTGATTTGGCGCCCTGCTTTTTTACACCACCTGTCCCCTCTCTGCTTCCTTTTAGGTAAAAATGAAGACCAAAAAAGGAAGGAGATTTAGATCTTCCTTTAAACCGAGGCAGAAAGGCATTGAAGTAATAGGAGAATGGAAAACTGTGCCAATCGACCCCAATCTCTTTGCTGATGAGGACTTTGGAGATATAGTATGCTTGGAGGAACTTACAGAATACAAATTAGTAAGTTCTTCCAAAGTTGGCAAAGTGAAAGAGAAGAAGAGAAAGGCTGAGAGTGTTTCAGAAGGCAGTGAGGAGGAGGAAGAAGAACCTGTTGTCTCTCCCAAAAAGAAAAAGAAAAACAAAGATTTGAGAAGCAAACCAGATAAAAGTGGTGATTCTGCCACAGCAGAAATTGATGTGCCAGTTGATAAAGAGGCAAAGTGTAATGAAATAATCAAAGTGGCAAATTGTGAAGACCGTGGACAAGTGCCGGAGAGCACTTCAAGCACAAAAGATGCTCAAAAGAAAAAGAAGGTAGCTAAAAATAAAACTTCTCAAGATCAAGAAGCTCTTCCATCAGTAACTACTTCTAAGAAAGTTAAAAACTGGACAACTGAAGTTTTATCTGCATCAACTGATCACAAAGCTGATGTGTCTGCGTGGAAAGGCCTTTTTGTACCTGAACCAGTGTTGCGGGCCTTGAGCCACCTGGGGTTTAGTGCTCCAACTCCTATTCAAGCCTTAGCCTTGCCTTCTGCCATCCGGGATGGTATGGATGTTCTTGGTGCTGCAGAAACAGGTACAAATCTTTTAAACTGATGTATATGCTGGGAGCTTCCAATCTGCTGTCTGAATGCAGCTTATTTTTATGAGTTTTAATACGTAGCAGAAGAAACATTTATATGTAGAAGAGCTTGTAGCTTCTGCATATCCAATATATAGGTAATGTTTCTTTGCAAAGTATTAAGACTTTGTATCTTAGAAACACAGGGTGTTCCATCTTTACAAAGTACAGTGTGCAAAGCTTTGAAGTCTCAATGAGTTATTATAATTTTGATAGAAGTCTCTTTTTCTGCTTTTTCAAATTGTTTCCTGTTTGGGGAACTGTGAGGCAGTACACTACAAAGGGCAGAATTACTGACCCAAACAGAGTCACATTCCAAAAGCCAAATTTCTGTGGGTGTCCCCGTGCCAAGGCAAAGCAGAGAGCTAGCTTTCTCTGAAGATGACTCTGTACTAGCTTGAAGCAGTAAATAAATACTAGGCACAATGTTAGGTGTTGTGAATGTGGCCCAGGCGTAATCCTAACAAAAAAGGACCACTCTGTGCCCTGCCTCTGGGCTTGGACTGTATGTTGTCACTACTTGTGCTTGAACATTGATCTGTTAACAGGAGAGGTACTGTCTCTTGTTCAGCTTGTGATAAGCTCACACCTCTGCCTTTGAGCATTGCTAGCCTTTGTGAAAATTGTTATAGCTTCTTTTTGAGTTAAACCATGTCTGTGAAGCCTCAGAGCATTACTTTCCCTCTAACTTTTTTGCTGCTCGGCTTCGTTTGAAGTTTTGCCTTATTTAGCAGTACAGTGGTTTTTTTCACCATAAAAATCAAAAATAGGAAGCATAATTGGAAGCTGAGTTGGTTTAAAGGCTTCCTTTGCATTATTTTCATCTGTTCCGGTTGCCTTATCTCACTACTTGTTTTGTAAAGGCATTTACTGCTCTAGAACATGAAGGTATAGTAACTAATAAGATATGCAGTCATTTGCATTTTTATTTTAATTAGAAGCTAGGCTGGTGCTACTAGCTTTAATAAGATTAGAAAGCCCTGCAGGGAGTGTTTCTGAAAATGGAACTGAAAATTTAAGGGGCATTTTTGTGCTGCAAAAGAAGTGCCGTTTTCACAGCGCTGGAAAGCAAATCCTTCTCTAGCTACAGAATGGAAAGCATGTTTGGTGGCAGGTTATATTGTTGTTGTCTAATTTTGCACAACCCTGAGGTAGTAGGACTATGTTTTGCTCATTTCTTCTTTCATGAAAAAAAGCCAGGTTCTCTCCAGAGAGCCCAGTGCATAAACAGTGTTCCTGTAGAAACTTGATAGAGGATGTGAACAATTATCTATTAGGAAGTTCAGCAGCTGGGAGAGGCTGAAACTCTCCAGTTCTTTTTTTTTTTTCACATCCTACAGCTTAACTTAGGAGTGAGCCTGAGGGAGGAAGATGACAGGTGAAACAACTATTCATCTTCCATTTCTGGTAGCAACATAGGGGAGAATGGCAAGATTTCGATGTGGCAGTAGATCCTTGTGGAGATTAGATGGAGGGAATTGCTTGTTGGTTTTGGAGTGGATCTAACCTGCTCTCTTCATTAACAATGTAAAAGTAATAAAGTTTTTGGTTAAGGAATTAATTTTTATCTCTATAAAACCTTACAATCATAAGCCATTTAAAAGACAGTTAGCTTGAGCTGTAGTGCCTAGGGGTACCAAGGTGTACTTTTCTCCTGATTTTGCAGGCTTGGCTATGGTATGTGCTCTGTGTGTTGTGAAGGTAACACACCCTCTGAGGTGGTTATTTAATTTGTGGGTGAATCTAGTGCTTACAGCATAGTTCTAATTATCGCAACCATAATCTGTCTGGGTGCAGTACTGATATTTGCACCAGCCAAATGACAGTACATTTAATTCAAGATCAGCAATGTTCTTCACCTTAAAAACAGATATTCTAGTAATACAGAATCTTACTGTGTAAGTGCTCTGCAAGTGCAAAAGTCAAAAAAGATCTCCCAGATGTTCAGAAAGGTGGGGAAGCAGATACAAGGAGTCTTTGCAGAAGTATGGATTATGGTACTGGGCTTAACTAAAACGAAGGTTTTTCTTGAAATAGCCAAAATGTTGTGTGGCTGAATTTGCAAACCATTGTGGACAAACAGTGCTCAAGGAATTGAGATGAGGTTTCCAGAGGGCAGCTTCCCAGCGGTGGCCTGTTACAGTAATGGTGTGATAGCGTCTTGTGCTCTGGATGCTGATTTTGTGATCAATGAACTGATATTTATGAGAACCTTAACTGAGGTGGATGTGCTACCAGGCTTCTCCTAATGACTTATTAGTGACAGATAGATCAAAAGAGAATATGTGGCAGGGGTGTGACTTGCAGTTTGGTACAGTGAACCCCCGAAATTAAAGTTAGGGGAGCATTTTTCTCTTTGACTGCCCTCTTCTCTCTGAAGCGGATTATTTGTTTTAAATCAAATTTATGTGTTTTGATTATGGAGTATGTAAAAATACAGTTTCTTAGAAAGTCACAAACACAGTACTGTAAATTGAAGATGGAACTGAATCCTTCAAGTACATTCCAGTTTGTCCTTGGCCTCATTTGCTATTCCTTTATTTAAGAACATTGATCAGAACTGTCAATTAGGGCATGGTATTCTCCTTATGGACATACAGTTCTTAAAAACTGCAATTGCAGCCAAGATATTTTTAAAAAACCACTTTCAGAATAAATGAATCTGCCTGACCTGCTAGAGATTGAAAAAATACCTGTTCCCCAAGAAGTACGCTACGCTATTTGTGATCTCAAGCAGATGTATAAAGGGAACAGGAGAAAAGATGCTATTGCTGCATGTTTCTGGTCTTCTGAATATCAGAAGTTTTGTGTCTATTACAACTGTATGTTTTAAGAACAGTGTGTGATTGCCTGTTGCTTTTCTCATCTTCGCAAATAAATGACTTGTCGGTCTGTATTATTATTCTTGTTTGTTTTTAGGAAGCGGCAAAACACTTGCGTTCGCAATTCCAATGATTCACTCTGTGCTGCAGTGGCAAAAATCAAATAGCTCAACAACAAGAAGTGACAGTGTTTCTAAAGAGGCCCATCAGCATGATGATGAAACAAGATGGGAAAATGGGGATGAAGCAGAAAAACTAACCCATCAGCAGGTTGAAGATAGTGGAGATGAAGATGATACATCTTTCTCAACAGGCTGTGAGAAGGTGCTGGAAAATTTTGAATTCAAGTCCAGTGATGATACACATACTCTTGGCTCCCATAAAAAGAGACCTCTTTTAGGACTGGTTCTTACTCCCACAAGAGAATTAGCTGTGCAAGTAAAACACCACATTGATGCGGTTGCAAAGTTTACAGGTACGTAGACCCCATGGGCCATGCCCCCAGTTATGCTGGGTTTGGCTCTTGACATTGCTGTTGAGCCAGAATGTATACCGTGGTTTCTTCTATGTCATAAAATTGGGGTAACTTTCGAAGAGTTAAACTTCAAAGTCACTAGTATGTGAGAAATGTATTAGGATTCTTCAATGAAACGTATGTGGAATCTAACAGTTAATGTGGCATATTTTGCTTAAAATTGTTTGTTCCTTCAAATAGCTATTTACTTATGCTTTAGCAACACAGAAACAGTACACCGATACCCAGCCACAGCTAAATCTGTCCTGGTTTTGGATAATATGGATTATATATAAAAAGTAATTTAATTATATATGTACGTGCATTTTATTTATATATATGTCTCATAATTTCCTTTTTTTTGACAGATAAATCAATCTTCAATCTTTATAGATAATAGATAGATGTAGTTACATCTATATGTATCATTTTGGTCTTTCTGTCAAAAAATAACTAACGGCCATAAAGTTTATGGGTAGAAAGCGTTGCTGGATGTCTGACTTACCTCCTAGTAGTCAGGCTGTAGCATATTGCTGGGTAACATGCCCGATGAAAGTAATTTAGTCTTGTATCTTTCTCTTCCAAACCAGTGGTCAGCACATCTGTTAAGTGAATGCACGAGGATGTGAAACTAGTCAAGATGGAGAGAGTTGGGAAACAACTCCCCACTCCTCCAATAGTAGTTATTTATTTATTGAAGAGGATATATAGTGTAGTGAACTGCTTTTAAACCCATCTTCCTTCAGTGTCTATATGGCCTGCTGTGCTCATCAGTCTACAGGTGATAACAATACTAATTTTAAGTCCTAGCCTGAAATAATCATAGCATCATAGAATTGTTGAAAGAGACCTTTAAATCCAGCCATTGACCGAACACTATCACTAAACCACACCGCTAATCACTTTATATCATTACAGTTTTGATAAGAGCGGTGCTATTTATTTTGTTAAAAATCTGCTGCCCAAGTGATACATAGTTGCTGCAGCAGGAGAAAAAATATGTTTTTAATGTGTGCTTTATTTATGCTTTGATGTGAGCCTTATTGTCTCAAACTCACTTTGAAAAAAATCCCCAACTGGAAACATGGGGTTCCACAAGTAGTAGGGAAGAGAGATCTGTTCTAGCTTGGATACTGGAGGAATCTTGCACCATAGCATTGAGTTTGTCATGGGTTGATGTATTCTTTGAAGAAGTACGGTGAAAGAAGCCTCGTGTGAAGTCTGTGCTTCCAAAGATAAACTCTTCTTAGTGCCTGAGCAAATTGCTTAAAACTAACTTAGAGCCTCTGCACTACTTTGCAGTCCAGGGAATCAATTGGGATTCTTATTAGAATTATTCTGTAGCAGTTAGTAGCAAGACAAGCATTTCTCAGTCTTATTCTTGGATGGGACTGCTGTTTATTCATAACAGGAACACATTTGTTTGTGCAGATAAAATTGGCAAAACGTGAGATTCTGAAGTATGGGTAAGCAAAGCTAACAGCTGTGGAGGACAGGCACGATTCTTCCTGCAGTTGAAAGATTGGTGTGCTAGAAGAAAGACTATTTTTGGTGTCTAACTATAATGAGGATTTTTCTGTAAAATTGAGGGCATTGCTGCATGTTCAGTGTTATATAAAATTCCTGAAGTTCCCTGGCCAAAATGTTTGCTGAAAGTTGCAGTATAGATTTTTTTCTTTAAACACTTATTTGAGTGGAGGTATGTAAAGACATTCACTGATGAAATAGTGAGATAAAAACTATTATTTATACATTCCAGGCATTAAGACTGCAATTCTAGTTGGAGGCATGGCTGCACAGAAACAAGAACGTGTACTGAATCGAAAGCCAGAAATTGTAATTGCAACCCCAGGCCGTCTGTGGGAGTTAGTTAAAGAGAGACACCCACATCTTTCAAATCTTCGGCAGCTCAGGTAAAGATGGCTTTTAGACCAACTGCTTGATACTGAACTGTGCATCACTTCATACTCGTTCTTTTTACTAACTGATTAAATTATTTAGACTATGTATGACCACATGTTTCTTTGGAAAGAGATTTTTATTAACACGCATAGTGGTTATATTGATGGAAAGAAATGTCAGTTAAAGCCAGTAGCAAAACCCAAATTTTTCCTTTAGAAACCTGATTTTTGAAAAAGATACATGGAAGGTGACTGCAGCTACCCCAGCATACCTGGTGTTCTTTCAGGTTTTACGTGCAGAACTTCCCTTACGTTTAGCAGGAAAAGTTCTTTTGAAATGCATTGGAACTGTATTTTTAATGTGTGTTTCCTATTTGACAGGTGCCTTGTGATTGATGAAGCAGATCGAATGGTTGAGAAAGGTCATTTCTTAGAGCTGTCTCAGTTGCTGGAAATCTTAAATGATTCACAGTATAACCCTCAACGACAGACTTTTGTTTTTTCTGCCACTTTGACTTTAGTTCATCAGACTCCCACAAGAGTTTTACAGAAAAAGAATGCTAAAAAGATGGACAGGAAGACCAAACTAGAATTGTTAATGGGAAAAGTAGGAATAAAGGGCAAACCCAAAGTGATAGACTTAACAAGGAAAGAAGCTACTGTTGAGACCCTGACAGAAACCAGAATCCACTGTAATACAAATGAGAAGGACTATTATCTCTATTATTTTCTTTTGCAATATCCAGGAAGAACCATGGTTTTTGCAAACAGCATAGACTGTGTAAAACGCCTCAGTTCTCTCCTCACAATCTTAAATTGTGATCCTCTTCCTTTGCATGCCAACATGCATCAAAAGCAAAGGCTGAAAAACCTGGAAAGGTTTGCTGAACGAGAAAGGTGAGTTGATTTTCTACTTCCTAGTAGAACAAAAAACAAATCACATGCAATTGTAGTGGGAAGAGGCAACAGCTCTGTCAGAGTAGAAGCAGGTTGTGGGAGTTAGCTGGGAATGCGAATCCCCTGATCGTGAACCCAGGTTATTAATGATTAAGGTTGATGTTTCACAATATGGTTGAGGTGATGAACTAGAGTGAGTTCAGCGGAAGGCCACCAAGATGGTCAAGAAGCACTATTCCTGCAAGGATGAAGACACTGGGATCGTATCACCTGGGAAAAAGATTTTGTAGCATCGTACTGGCAGCCCTCTGATATCTTAAAATAAGGTTATGAAGAAGATGGAGCCAGCCTCTTCACAGTGATGCATGGTAGGAGGATGAAGGATAAGGAGTGAAAATTGAAACAAGAGGTTCAGGGTTGGTGTAAGAAAGCTTTTTCTCTACGAAGACAGTCAGTCATTTGAACAGGCTGCTCATTCACAGAGGTTTTCAAGGTTCAATTGGATAAAGCCCTGAGAAACCTGGTCCGACCTTATAGTAAATCCTGCTTTGAGGAGAAAGTTGGACTAGAGACCTCCTTAGGTCACTTGGAGCCTGAATTATGCTGTGGTCTGGTAGCTCATTGCTGCTGAAGAAGCTGCCACTTGCCCTATTTTCAGCCATATGCTTTTATAACCATCCCACACACCTCTCTGCCCCTGTGCCCTGGTTCTGCATCTCATTTAATGCTTCTGTAAGTTGTTTCATTTTACTAAGCCCTCTGAAAACTAACTACTTTTTGCTGACTTAGTTTTTTTATGGGCTTATTTAGATGAATTAGCTTCCTGAGGGTCAAGGTGTCCTAGAACAATGCAAGAGAAGGGGCAGTTATGCCCTTCAGCAACACTGATCAGCCAGGTCAGGCAGGCTGGTCCTGTCATTTTAAGAATTATTGTTCCTGATGGCTTTGGGATGGCCTTCGGGGAGGAGGTTAGTGGTCTCGGTACTTCCATAATCCAGAAGCCTCACAGTCTAATCTGCTGTGAAGTGCTGCGTGCTGTTAGACTGTATGGGAATTTGCACCTTGGTTATAGACTCAGGCTGGGAGAACAGAGGTTGAATTTCCGCAATAGATCTGCAGTATCCCTTGGCAAAATGTGGCATCGATAGTGTCGGCCTGAGCCAGACAGGAGATTTTCAGAGGCTGCAGATTTTTAAGGCAAGTAGAAGTCTATGAGACCATCTATCACGACATCCTGCAGATTGCAAGCTGTAGAATTTTCTCTGCTTATGTCTGCTTTGAACTGTGTAGCAATAGAGTATGCATTCAGATGCCATAAAAATCTTAACAGATTCCTGTTACCTACAAGTAACTTGTTTCAGTTGCTGGGTGATTTTTTTGAAAAATTAATCCTTCCATACCTTAGGGAGATTTTTGTCTCTGTAGTAGACTGTATATAAAAGAATGGGGGGGCAGTTGAGTATTTTGAGTAGTTCTTCCTTTCTAGGGGTAAGGAGAAATACTAATTGTCAGTAATTGTCAGGACAGTATCCTTCCTCTTTATATTTTTAGCTTTTAATTTACTAAGAGAACCTATTTGAGTGCAAACTGGTAGAAGATATTTCAGCCCCAATAAGCTGTTAATTAAATCTATGTTAATAATATGATTTTTCTCAACTGATGAAATTTGTAATAACCTGTGTACCGTGCCAAAAGATCAACTGTGGTGTTAATGGTATGCTCATATCGAGCTAAATATAAACCCAGACTGGGCAGAACGCTGAAAAATGTAATGAAGGGGAGTGTACCCCCCTGCCAAGTGGTTGGATTAGGTCATTGAATGGCAATTTTCACTAGCATTCCTGAGCGTTGAGAGAGAATAAAAGCCCAGGAAAACAGAATCTGGCAAGATAGTGAATTTCTTCATTGGAAGCAGAATAAACCTGCTGAAAGTAACGTTTACATTTTTTCACTTTAAGAATTGCTATTTCAGGACTGCCTCTGATGTAATATTGGGCATAGTTTTCTGTAAAGGTAAACAAATAACATATTTCCAGGACATGATATAGTACAATTTTGTTCCTTAAATCACTGTGGTAGAATTCTAGGTCTCTGTATGTGATGTTCTTTGGCAGATGGTTTACTCTTCAATTTTATGTTCATTAAATGTTATCACTTTCTCAGCTGTGTCCTCCTGACAACAGATGTTGCAGCTCGTGGTCTTGATATTCCCAACGTGCAGCATGTCATCCACTACCAGGTTACATATTTTTAATGTTTCTGCTTTCCTGTCTTGGTTTTTAAATAAGCTTTTGCTGATCCAAACCCTGAATGGTATAAACCTATGACTCTTAATCTTGTGTATATCATATACTCCCAAGTTTAGAGATTAAATCACTATTAATTTAACTGTCCTGTAGTGCTTTGTACTTAAGGATCTCATTGCTGCAGGGATTATATATGAAAAATGACATAAACAGGTATGATTCTCCTTGTATTCCGTGGCCACCTTCATGTTATTTCTGAATATTTGCAGGTCCCTCGTACTTCTGAGTTGTACGTACACAGAAGCGGCAGAACAGCCCGAGCTGCCAATGAAGGCCTTAGCCTGTTGCTGATTGGCCCTGATGACTTGATCAATTTTAGGAAAATTTATAAAACGTTGGAGAAGAGTGAAGAGCTGCCATTTTTCCCAGTTGATTCCAAGTGTATGACATCTATCAAGGTAAAGAAACAACAATCACTTCGCAGCCTGAGTAGTTGCTTGCTTACTCATACTACTGCATTACACATCATGTTGTTTCCACGTTTCAGATGAAATTTACTCTTCAGGACATAGATGTGAAAATGAAGTTAATTACACTTGACCTTTTTTTAAGCAATATTTGTGATTTGTTCTCGATGACTGGCCCAAGAAAGGCGTTCAAACATAAACATCACTTACATTTTTCTTGCACATTGTTATGTAGAGCTTCTCATGACTAGATTCCCCAAAACAGTACAGGGAAGGGAGTATGTTTTGTGGCTGGGAAGCTGAGATGGCTCCGCTAAGTACTTTGCTTAAAGCCTCTTGTGTTAGGAGCGGACTAGAGAACAGTATCAGGTCCAGGAAGCTTCAGTGATCTTCATCTGCCTCAGCTGAAGTAATGAGTTGTCTGCTTTTCTAAAAGTTCCTGTACTGTGAGGCCATAGCTACCACTGAAGCCCATCAAACCAGGTATGTTTCCTTTTTCTAGGTTATTCTCTGTTTCAAGGAGAGTACAGTCATTTGCAAACTCACAAGACAGGCAATGGTTAGCATTTACAAAACAATATATTTTAGAAAGCATCTAGTCACTACAGATTCTCTGATTCTCGAATAAAAGGCCATTTCATGTCTCAGCATTGTCTTAACAGTTTGAGTGACATCAGCCGTGTACAAATGGGACATATTTAAAAACTGCATTTTAAATTAATCCAGATGGCATTGGAGTGTCTGAATAATGCACAGTCACTGCAAGCAGGAGAAAAATGCAAGCAGACAGGTAGTGCAACAGTTATCTTCCTTAGAGTATTCTGGTTCATGCTTATGCAGTTGAGTTGGACTGAGCCCAGTGGCAACCGCAGTGTCCTTACTCTAATGTCAGCAAGTTTCAAAGCCCAGACTTGCTCCAAGTGGCAACCTCCCTCCCCTCACCTCTCAAGTGAATGAACTGCCAGGCAGACTGGGGAGAAAAGTCCCTCCCACTGTAAGAGAAGATAACTTTTGTAACCACTTGAGGAACCTGAAAGCTATGGGACCTAATGAGATGCATCCCAGAGTTCCAAGGTAATTGGCTGAGGTTGTTGCTAAGCCACTGTCCTTGATAGGTGAAGTCCCTGGTGACTGGAAAAAGGGAAACGTTGCACACATTTTTAAAAAGGATAGAAAGTAGGACCCTGGGAACTACTGACCTGTCAGTCTCACCTCTGTGCCTGTGAAAATCATGAACAGATCCTCCTAGAAGCTGTGCTGAGCCACATGGAGGACAGGGAGGTGATTTGAAGTAGCCAGCATGGCTTCGTACCTGACCAGCCTAGTGGCCTTCTATGATGGAGTGACTAAATCAGTGGACAAGGCAAGAGCTACAGATGTTACCTATCAGGACTTCTGTAAGGCCTTTGACATGGTCTCCCACTACATCCTTCTCTGAAAATTGGAGAAATATGGATTTAGTGGCTGGACTGTTCAGCGGGTAAGGGATTGGTTGGGTGGTTGCATTCAGAGGGTAGTGGTCAACAGCTCAATGTCCCAATGGAGATCAGTGACAAGTGGTGTCCCTGAAGGATCTCTTTTGGGACCAGTACTGTTTCATAGTACCAGTACTGATGATATCTTCATCAATGACATAGTGGGATTGGGGGCACCCTTAGCAAGTTTCCAGATGACACCAAGCTGAGTGTGTGGTTGATTCATCTGAGGCACAGGGTGCTATCCGGAGGGACCACAGCAGACTTGAGAAGTGGGCCTCTGAAGGTTCAACAAGGCCAAATGCTGGGTCCTGCACCTGGCTCAGGACAACATCCAGTATCAATACAGGCTGGGGGATGAAGGGATTGAGAGTAGCCCTGACAAGAAGGGCAACAGCCAACAACATGCACTCACAGCCCAGAAGGCCAACAGTATCTTGGGCTGCAACAAGAGAGGTGTGTCCAGCAGGTCGAGGGAGGTGGTTGTGCCCCTCTGCTCTGCTCTCATGAGACCTCACGTGAAGTACTGTGTCCAGCTCTGGAGCTGTCAGCACAGGGAAGACATGGACCTCTTGGAATGGGTCCACAGGGGGCCACAAAAATGATCAGAGGGCTGGAGCACCTCTGCTATGAAGACGGGCTGAGAGAAGTAGGGTTATTCAGCCTGAAGAGGAGATGGCTCTAGGGAAACATTATTGCAGCTGTTCAGTATTTGAAGGGAGCTTACAAGAAAGATGGGAACAAACTTTTTAGCAGGTCCTGGTCTGATAAAACAGGTGGTAGTGACTTGAAATTAAAGAGGGTAGATTTAAATTAAATTTTAGACATTTTTTACGCTGAGGGTAGTGAAACACTGGCGCAGGTTGCCCAGAGATGCCCCATCCCTGGAAGCATTTCAGGTCAGATTGGATGGGGCTCTGAGCAGCGTGATCTAGTTGACAATGTCCCTGGTCATTGCAGGGGAGTTTGGACTAGGTGACCTTTAAAGGTCCCTTCCAACCCAAAGTATTCTGATTCTGTGAAATGGGGTATTTGACGTGAGTGTTTCAGGAGATGCAGTTTTCTGAAAGAAGAAATGTCTCCACTGACTCATTTTTTCCCTTTTGCTAATAACAAAGAGAATTTGATTATTATTATTTTTCCCATGTTTTCCCCCACCCCCCTCCACCTGCCAAATGTTTCTGGTTACTGAAAGAAATCTGTTGTTTTTAGAGTATTTCTTCAGAGGCACCTCTGTGTTTCTTGATGAGTAGTTCTTGGCTCTTATTATGCTCTGACAATTAATGGGCAAATAAGTATTTTTTCCACACTTAAATTTTCCTGTCACCATCTCACAATCTTCTCTCCTATGGATTATAGTGCTCCTCTCCACAGAAAAGATGTCTTTGTAATTCCAGGACTCCAGCCTCCTAGACCCTTCATATGGTGCAGTCTCATTTACATTTTGCCTGTGTTTAATTACAAAACCATTGTAGTTGAGACTAACAGTGCTGATAGTTCTTTATGTCTGTCCCTTTGACACACACCTTCCCTGGTAGTGTGTGCTTTCATTCAAGTTCAGCAAAAATCTGAAGGTATTTCACACTTAAAAGGAATAGAATTGGTGAACCAGAGTAGAGGAGAGACCAAAAGAAGACTGAGGTTTTACAAAGATGGAAAAACTATTTAAAATTTCTGGTAATGATCTGAGGAGAAGTGACCAACTTGTTTTATTAGTCAACTGGAAGTTTAACTTCCTTTTTCTCTCTGTTTTAATTATCCTGGTGGTTCTGGCTGTGGTCAGAGTGTCTTGCACAGGGTTTTTGTGCAACTGCAGGCACATTCCAAACAGCAGAACTTGCTGCTGAGTTAATTATAATTTACTGTCAGTGCAGATTTTCTTTCAATAATGAATTAGGTAAGACAGCTTGGCCCAGCTGGAAGGCTGCAGGTCAGATTAGGTTTGCTGGACATTTTTGTTCCACCTGTATGCAGCTGGGAAGAAGGACAGGACATTTTGTCTTGTGTCTAAATGAGATCAGGTGCATTTCTGAAAGCATGAGTAGCTCTTTCCATATGTCCTGCAGGACTTTACAACTTCAGAGTGGGATGTAGCTAGCAGCTGCCCCTTACTGCTGAGACCAGTAACTTTAAGACCCAGCTATGCTATGTAAATATGTAACTTGGAAATGATTGGTATCTGAATCGTGATTTGTCCTTGATGTCTCTGGAGTGTTTGTAATAATTTATTTAAAGAATGAGGAGTTAACGTTCAGGCATGTTTAGTAGGTGTTAAGAAGTCGCATTCTTCCATGGGTCTGAAGATGGAAAAAACTTTAGCAAATGATGACATGCCTTCATTACATGGGGCATGTACTGAGACAGTGGTAGGGAACAAAAGTGTCTTTGCATCTCAGTTGCATTGTAGCACATGTTCTGAAACACTGATTCTGTTAAGGTGCTGCACATTTAAACTTGATCATGATGTCTAAAATACATTTCTGTTGCAGGAGCGGATGAATTTGGCACGGCAGATTGAGAAGGCAGAATTTTTTAACAGTCGGGCAAAGCAACACAACTCCTGGCTCCAACAAGCTGCAGAGGCTCTTGAGATAGATCTTGATGATGACATGTTAATGGGCAAGTAGAAATGCTTGTTTATGGTTATGCCCAGTTTGTCCCATAGCACTGGTTTTCAGAAGAAGACCCACCATGGCAGAGGAGCTCTTAAAACCTTCAGGGCAGAACACAAAGGGAAGGGAAGGAGTGTCATTGCTTAGTGCGTGGTGTTTTCTGGGTGATTGTGCAGCAGATAGTGTTGGAACTGAGTGTAGTGTGACAATTGTGGCAAGCCACAGACAAGTCCGTCTCATAAGATAAGAACTGTTTAGCTCCTGGCAAACATTTTTGGGTAATTCAGCAGTCCAGTATGTCTTGCTTGAATCTTGTCCCCTCTATGTCAAAGAAAAAACTGTTTCTCCACTTCTGCTTATCTCTCCCATGCCCATGTAGCCAGGCAGCAGGACAGGAACCTGACAGCTCTGTGTGGGAATACCCAGGAAACAGTAGCAAACCCCAAAATTTATGCGAGCCTTAGGTTGAGTTGTGTGGGCTAAATGGCTGGTACTTACATTCAAGTTGCAGAGGCTTTTGGTGCTGTGTTAGAAGTAAATAATATCTTGCATTTTTAAAATCAAGTGTTCTGCAGGCTCTGCCTGGGAGAACGTGTAGGGCTGTGCAAATACAGGTGCCTATTAGTTCAGTGCCAGGAAGCTTTGCACTGCTTAGCTGCACTGTAAAATGCCACATTATGTTCAAATTTCAGGACCTGAAGGTATGATTTCCTACCAGTTCTTTGAAGGCATGCTGAATAAGGATGCTATCTGCGTCACTTCCAACTTAAGCTATCTCTAACCTATTAGCTGCTAAATACACAGACACCTTGATTTTGAAACCTCTTCAGATTATTTTTTTTTCTTTCCTTTATTCATGGCTGGACTCACTTGTTCTCAAGCACTTTGCAAGCAAGCACTAATCGTCTCCGTCCAAACTGTTCAGGAGCACTCTCAGATAATTAGCACTCTGCTGCCTTGTTTTGACATTATCTGAGTATGCTCTGCTTTGAAATGAGTTTCTAAACAGCACATCCAGTCCAAGTAAGTTGTGGCTCTTGAGTGAAGCACTTTGTAATTACCACCCAGAATCTTGCCAGATTCACTCTTTAAAATATATTCAGTCTCCATTTTTTCCACAGCTTGGTGGAGACCAATTAAAATCTCAGTCATTCTTCCCATAAACAAAATGCCTTTTACACTGTTACAGAGGATTTAGTAATGTACTTTCAATTTACAGTACAGCAACCTTGATTTCATTTTTTTTCTCCTGTTCACGCATGTGACAATATTAACTACCTTCCTTTGTTCTCCTATGTTATTAAATCAGAGCACCTAATTGTTTTTTATGTATAAGAAGGAAAGGGCTTCCTCTTTTCAAGGTGCTGAAATGAGGTATGCATAAAGTAACAAAATACACAGAAGAAGCTTCTGCCTGAGCTAGAAGCCCTGGATCAGTACCTTATCTTTTGAGCCCCCTTTCCTTTTTTTCCCATCTCTGTTCTGAGTTGAGAGCCAACTGAATGATTGAGCAGAATGATATGTGGGTATAGTTACACAGTAGTCAGGATTCTTTTTGATCTTGTTACCCTGTGGACATCCTGGGTTATCTGAAAGTGTCACAGATGACTGGAAGAATGTATGGGAGTTGAGTGACATTGTTAGAGAGAGAAAAATGAGATTAACGTCTGCATCTAGTGCTACGAAAGACTGGTGAGAGAGGCCAATGCAAGTTGTTTTGTTGTGACATTCTGTATGTTTGATTTCTGCCCCAAGGAAGAAAAGCTAGTGAGCAAGAAGAAAGCCAGAAGCAAAAGATGCTGAAGGGGATGAAAAAACAACTAAAATATATGTTGTCCCAGCCACTGTTTAAAGTCCTTATGAAAACCAAGTACCCAACACAGTCTGGAAAATTACTCCTGCCTCACACATCACTGGGTATTTCAGAATCTGCTCTGGGTACCGTTTCCAAACAACAAGCCAAGAAGAAGAAATCAATAAAATTAAATTAGATAACTGAGCAAGATTACTCAGTGCGACAGAAGCAAGGACACTCCTTATCAAAGCTGTCAGTGCTTATGGAGGAACTCAGCTAGAAGACACGTAGTATCAGAGGATGTTGCCTCTGTCTTGATTGTGGAGGCACAAAGCAAAATATTGATTTAAATGACTCTGTTAACATGCAGTTACTTACTGTTGAATCTTGCCTTGGATCTTGTTTTCTTGCATTCTTCCTTAATTTTTCTTACCGTCTCTATTAATAGAAGTTAATTAGTTTTGAGATAGTTCTGTTTATTACACCTCTTTGTGAGATGGGTAAAAGTTACTGGGTAAAATTCACTGTGGGTGTACGCGAATGATAAAACTTGATTTGATTTTTAATGTCCTTACAGGAAAGGGGAGGGTAGGCTGTATACAGTCTGAGTATAATCTGAGCTGATGGTAATGGAAGGCTTGGATTTTACTGCAGCCAGTTCAGGGAGGAAGGCAGTAAATATAGATGGTGTTAGCAGCAGGTGTATGAATCTGGTTATGGAAATTCCTCCTGATTTTATTTCTCTTCTGATAATATGTCTCTGTTCTGTTCTTCACTGGCTCTCATTCCCTTAGTTCTGTTACATGTTTTAGAAGGTGCAAAAAAGTAAAGGTGGCAATGGGCCAGGACACCCTGGGAGATGTGTAGTTTTAAGAAATGAGTGCTGTTTCTTATATTTTTTTATTAATTAATATTTGGAGTTAAGTCTATATTTGAAAACATGTTAAAACCATGACCCTTGCTTTAATGGAAAAGATTATTATGTTGCAAAATATCATTTTGGAAGGTTGCTTCCTGATAATTATGCTTTTAAATCATTTTAATGTGACCTGGGCAAATAATTTTAAAACTATTTTCAAAAATATGTCAGAATATATTTTGAATTTTTGTTAAATTATATCTGCTATAAAACCCAAATTCTGTGTCTGTTTTCAGTCACTTGAGATTTCCAGATTCCTTGTAGCTGATGCCCTTTGCACTTAGCAGGCAAGGAGAGGGGTAAAGGACCTAAAAGGAAAGACATAGGAAGGGGATCTGTATTGGTGGGAGCACAGGGAACCTTAACCTGCCAGCTTTAAATCGGGCTGAGTTTTTTTTTCTCTTGCACAGTAAATTTATGCGAGCCTTGCTTTGATAGGAGGCATCAGTTTTCTCAGCTGGTCAAAGAGAAATTTGTCTGTGGAGTTGAGTGCCCCCTCTAACCACTTGCCAATTACATGAGAACAGCAAGCTCTTTACTCTTTCATCTGTGTAAATAATTTAAGACCTCCCTGTTCCTCCACGTCTGGAGGGCTTTTCTCTTGCTTCCTTGCATTACTGAGGAAGAGCTGTGACAGTTTAATCATAAGCACGCAGAGTTTATCAATTATGTATGAAGGTTTCCTTGCAATGTGCTGTTTGTCTCATGCCCTTTGGAGTAGAGATGGGGAGGTTTTGGGAGGAAAGAGATGGTCAGGTTCTTTTTCCTCACCCATGTAAGAAGATGACACATCTTTGGACCTAATGTGACATCTGAAAAATAACAAAGTTCCTTGTAATGAGAGCTGGAAAAAAAGGAACTGAGGAAGTGCAAGTATGCCCTCATTTTCTGTGCCATTTTAATCACATTTTTACATTATGGTAAAGAAACTTGCATAGGATTTGCATCCCTGAAGGGACTGAAGATCAGGTGGGCATTTTCTCCATCTTGTGATATACTTCTGCTTACAATTCATCAGCAGAACCAAGGCTGGATCCTGACATGAGCTTTGCATCTCCTCCTTTGTCTGGAATCTGCATGAGTTTGGGCAATTTTTAATTTCATGTGATCATGAGAAATGAACTGGGGGGGCTGAATGCATTGTTATTTCTTCTCTGTCGTTGCTGTGAAGTTTTTCCGCCACTTCTGTTCCACTGTGTTTAACAACCCAGTTCTCACACTCCCACCCCTCCGTCTGGCCCTCAGCCCACTGTCTTGCTGAGTCTCCCCGAGATGGAGCATGATACTCCTGTCCTTCTCGCCTTCATGCTTGCCAGTGGTATGCTCTGCTGCTGATTTTCTCCTGCAGCCTCTGATGTGCTCAGCTTGAGTTCTTAATTCTTAATGTCCCTGCACCCTCACAGGAGCTCAAGCTGAGCGTGGACCCTAAAAATATCTCTGTGTCTTAAAAAGAATACTTGTCTAGCACTCTGAAAGCTCTCTTGCTCTGCCTTTTGTCCTTACCTTACCAGGGTACCCTGTGTCTTCTACCTAGAGGAAAAACCTTATACTTGCTTTAGCTAATTTAAACTAATTATTAAACAGTAACTGGGATATACTACAACTCGGCTGCCCTCCTCCAATGTGAACTAGGTTACTGCAGGAAGAGAGGAAGGCTAAGGAGAAAGTTTTCTCCAGCTCTGATCATTTGCATGTGTATCACTGGCGCAAAATAGAAGATGAAGAGTTTCACAGTAAGTACATATGGGTAATTTAATTTTAGTGTCTAAAGAAATGTGCAGTACTGAATAGTTCCTGTAATGCTCAGTTGCTACAGCTGTTACTCTAAGGCCTCAACCAAGTAATCTTGTGTTTTGTGGCAGCTTATGTCTGCTAAAATGCCACTAATTCAGGGACTAATTAAGTCCATTTAGGCTGTCAAAGCAGCTTCTAAGTATATTTTTAAAAGCGTGAGTTCAGCAGAGTGCTGGGAGAGGCCAAGCTGGCACAGAGCAACCAGTACTACATAACAGAAAACTGAGACCCTGAAAAGTTCTGAGCCTTCAGTTTTATTTTGTGAATGCATGGGACCAGTTGACCTCATCCTCGTCTCAGAGTTCCTGGTCTGTCATACGCCTGTCAAGAGAAGGAAGAGTCCCTGTAGTTTAAGACATCTGCTGAGGAGGTAGTTTGGACAGGATCTCACATATTGGACAGCAGAGTTTCCTGACAGTCCCCTACCCTTTTCTTTCTGCCCTCCCCTGTATGTTAATACAACAGCAAGTTAGCAAAGCAGGAGCTGGAGTGTTGCCTTGCCATATGCCAGCAGCCCAGGCTGGCCATGTGGCACCGGGGAGGTAATTTGCACCTTGGTGAGAAAGGGCCGGGTACACTTTTACCACAGTCGGTCTGCGTATCCCGGTCCCTAAGGGGGAAAGAAGACAGGAAAAGGACACTTTGATGATCTCACCTCATACTGCCTGGCACCAGGAGAAAAATCTGGTAAGAAACACTGTACTTTCTTGGGTGTTGCTGCTTTGTCCTGTGCTAGGAGGGTGTGTTTTGGGTGCCTGAGCCATTCCGGATTGATTGATGAATGGCTTTGTGAAGGAAGGAGCTCAGAAGACTGAGCTGAGTGACTGGGAACAGCCTGATCCTATAGCAAGCAACAACGTGTGAGCAATATCCAATAGTCCTTGCAGAAAAGTAGGGTGTCGTCAGAGGTCACAGGACTGAGGAGAAGGGAAGCACCAGGCAGAAGGGCTCTCTTTTAGGACATGGTCCTGTTTCTGTAACCGTCCCTCCCACATTCCCTTCAGATACTCAGGCAGATGTTTGGCATTTTTCTGGCCCTTCCGAGATTTCCTAGTCCGGCTTCCTTTTGTGAAAGGTGCTTCAGGGTTTTCTCAAGTGGAGCGGGTCCAGAGGAGGGCCACAAAGATGATCAAAGGGCTGGAGCAGCTCTGCTACGAAGATAGGCTGAGGGAGCTGGGGCTGTTCAGCCTAGAGAAGAGGAGGTTCCGGGGAGACCTGATCGCAGCCTTTCAGTACCTAAAGGGGGCTACAGGAAGGCTGGGGAGGGTCTGTTCACAAAGACCTGCTGCGATAGGACGAGGGGCAATGGACTTCAGTTGGAGAAGGGTAGATTTAAGTTGAATATTAGAAAAAATTTCTTTACACTGAGGGTGGTAGATCACTGGAACAGGTTGCCCAGGGAGATGGCAGAGGCCCCTTCCTTGGAGATATTCAAGGCAAGGCTTGATGAAGCCCGGGGCAACCTGGTCTAGTTGGGGGTGTCCCTGCGACTGCGGGGAGGTCGGACTAGATGACCTTTGGAGGTCCCTTCCGGACTGGAGGATTCTATGATTCTTGGGGTTGGTCTCACAGAGTGGCTAAGAAAGAGGAAACTAATCTGTGACTCCTGAGCCAAGTTTATTGGCCTGGGGAAGCAAGTGAACAGAGCTGCTACCCTTATTTCTCTTGGAGTTCAGCAGCTCTTGCTGTGAAGCTGGAAAAAAATTGTAGCCTGTTTCCAGAGCAACCAACTTTAGATGGTACAAATTGCCAAATTGCTGTAGGTGAGGGCTGCAGTTACAGAATGCAGACCCAAAGCCTGGGTTGGAAAAGGAGAAACAGCACTGCAAAGTACACACAGGCTTTGGTGCCACTGGGCTGATTAGAGGGCTGATGTTCTTTTATTATTGTTATAATTATATCAGTCTAAGCAGTAGCGTGGATGCTTTTACAGGAGTTTATTTTCCTTTTCTCATGGGAATATCTACACCCATAAAAGCAGTTTTAGTATTGACAGATGTTATGGATTTATACATGCCAGCCACCATAACAGGGCCTGACCCTAGCATCCTGCTGATTAATGTGAAGTCTGAATGAAGGTTTTCAATTCCTCTTTTGTTAGTTCTCAGGTTACAACTCAAGCTGAGTGCCTCCAGAGGAGGACCCATACCCCAGATCATGCCCCTCAATTATACCCGTACCACCCAGCTCTCCATCCCAAAGCCCAATGACTTAATTCTGACCAGTGGTCTCCTGATTTCTTACTGGTTTTCACTGTTGCTGGGCTGTCTGCCTTCCGAAGTTACCTCATGTTCTTGGAATTGTTTCCTTGGCCCTTGTCTTCTAGAAAAGAAGAACCCAAACATCTATACAAAGAAGGCTTAATACCAGAACTTGGGTAATCACTCTACTCCTGTGTTAAGAAGGTACAGTAGATAATCTAGTAGTAAACCACTGAGTCTCATGGATAACTCTTCTTCACTGCCCAGCGGTGCCACCTGCATACACAGCAGCAGTTTATATATCTTCCTGTACCTCTTCTGGTTATATTTGCCCAGCTCCAACCTCGAAGATGGTTTTCTTAACAATCTTTATAACAGTTATTATTACACCACCCGGAACAACATGGGCCACAATTATTGCAGGATAACCAAAGTCAATCATGCTTGATGCCATCTCAAACCTCTTCCTCTTGAAACTGAGCATGGGATGATTGCCACTCTATAATGATGGTGAATACACCAAACAGGACACTGTCCTTGATTTACGGTCTCTGATGGTTCACTTGGTCAAGAAGGAGGTGACTCCCTGGTCCAAGTTGCTCTAGAAGGAAAATGATGTGATTCTGGGATTTCTTTCAGCCTTTATAAGCTTGAATGGTCCCAGTTTCAATCTCCAACATAGGATTGACAGAGTCTCATGGAGTTAATGGTGGCCCATCTGACTGATATTCTTAGGTCATTTCAAACCTGCAAGTTTGAGCAATTTTATTTTTGAGAGCCCTATTCCTTCTTTACACCTGTCCTGAGGACTGTGCATGATATGGAACTTGTAGTTGTCACTGTATTCCTATATATATATATATTCCAAGATCCTGTTTAGCATTCCCACTAAAAAATGAGAGCCTCTATTGGATTCTATGGTGTCAGGTATCCCATATTTGGAAATGATTCCTCACAAGAGCACTTTCACCGCTCCTGCAGTATCAGCTTTCCTAGTAGGAAAAGCTACTCATCCTGAGACTTGATCCATGATTACCAGCAGATGCTTAAATCCTCTCACAAGGGGCATGTCAATATGATAATTTTGCAGTCTTTGTAATGGGAAGTATGCTTATCATCATCCTCCAACCTCCTGTTTGGGTTTTGCATCAGAAAAATCACACCATGTGAGACAGGAACTCACAATCCTTTTTACTGCCATATGTATTCCAGGGGCTGCCTATGTTTCTCCAGTCTGGTTAAAAATTGATATCATCCCTCTGTGTGTTTTATCATTAAACCACCCAGCCAAAGACATTAAATATTTTCTTGGTAATATGGGTTTTCCCACAATAGTCCAAATTCCACTTGCATCTTCCACAGCCTCCCAACTTTCCCATTGAGCTCATTCTTCCTGAGTAACTTGTACATATATTTGCACTGGCTTATTGATCTCTGGCCAATCATCAGCAGAAGCAGTTATTATGGCAGTACACTCATGTACAGGTTGGCAGGCAGCAGATTTAGTTGCTTTAACTGCCAATTCATTATTTATTTCAGTTTTGCTGGATCCTCTGGTATGAGCTGGATAGTATATTACAGCAGTTTCCCTCGGAAGCTTTATAGCTTCCAACACCATTTAACACCATTCAGTTTTTGGTTCCATTAGAAGTATTCTTTCCTGCTGAGGTAAGGAACCCATGTTCTTTCCGTAGCATACCCATTGTATGACACACTCCAAAAGCATATTTAGAATCAGTATAAATAGTTACCCACTGATTATGTCCCCACCAGGCTGCTCTTGCTAATGCAGTTAATTCAATCCAGCTCCTTGAGCACTCACCAAGGTTTGTAGAGGTTCTGCTTCAAGTACCTCTAAGTTTCTCCCCACTGTGTAGCCCATGTGTTGTTCACATGGTATGAACGTAGTATGTGAATATACATTTGCATAGTGTGAAGGTCCATTGTTGAAAAGGGTTAGATCCCAGTTTTCTAGAGTCTGATCCTGCAGATTATCCTGTAGGCAGCTGGAGTGAAACACTACTTTAGCACAAGCATGATGCGGCTCATCATTAGAGGGAAGACGTAATAAGGTTGCTGGATTCAAAACATTACATTTTTTTAAGTAATATTATCTGCATTTAAAACTATTAATTCATAGCAGTGGGCTCTCTGTGGGGACAACATTTGTGTGGCATTTGTGTGGCATTTGCTTAAGAATCAGTTCTACATAATTCGGGACATACACGGTCGTTGGGTGACCTGAGACTAATAGTCTGCTTCTTTCTATGACGGTCGCTGTTGCTGCTATTGCTTTGACACGGGGATTATTCCCTGCCACTACAGGATCCAGTCGAGTTGAGTAATAAGCCACAGGGCGGCGGTGTGGACCTAGTTTTTGAGTAAGGACCCTGCTGGCTGCTCCTTTGTTCTTATGCACAAATAGTTCAAGGGATTTGGAGAAATCTGGCAACCCCAGCACAGGAGGAGAAGCTAAAGCTCCTTTTGTAGTTCAGAAAGCCTTTTCTCTCTCTGGATCCCACCATACAGGTTCCATGTCCTCTGCCTCAGTAGTTTCTGTTAATGGTTTACTTAACTCCCCTAGCCCCAGTAACCAGGGTCTGCAGGATCCTTCTGCACCTAAAAATCCTCACAGTTGTTCCTTTGTTACTGGTCCAGGTATTTCTACGATAGCCTGGATCTACTAATCTTTGTCCTTGTCCTCCTTTTAATATGAATCCTAAACATTTTACCCCCTGCTGACACAGTGAAGCTTAGAAAGAGCTGCACAGTGAACCTTTTCTGCTAAAGCAGACAACTAGTATCTTTCAAGCGATCTTCATATGTCTTACTAGCAAGTAACAAATGAACTACTTTTTGTAAAAGTATAGAACCCCCAGGTAATATAGTATCTTTCAAGTCACCTTTAAGCAAGCAAGAGAATACTGTAGGAGACCCAGTGAACCCTTGGGGCAAACAGGTCCACGATAGCTGTTGGCCTTTCCACGTGAATGCAAACAGATGCTGGCTGGCTTTTGCTATAGAGATACTAAAAAATGCTGGTTTTAAATCAGTAACAGTATTTTGCCCAAGCTGGAATTTGTGATAATATTGTTGATGGGTCTAGAACCACTGGATGAGATACAAACATATGCTGAGCTATTGCTCTAAGGTTCTGTACAAACTGATATTCTGGATCTCCTATGTCTAACATGTTTTTGCTTGCAGGTAAAACAGGTATATTACATGGGGAACTGAATTAGAATAAAACCACTTTTTTTTTTTTTCTTCAAATATTTGTCGATTTGTTTCTGAATACTTTTTTCAGCTTCCCTGGGAATTTGATGCTGCTAGATTGCTACAAGCTTTCCTCCCTTCGTTTTCATGGAGCCCAATTGTGCCAATTTCAATAAACTCACATCCACTCAAAAAGAGCTCCACAAATTTGAAGATTCTTTAATAAGTTCAGGTGGAACTTCAGGAATTTTGAGCAATTTTTTGACAGTGTGACAGACCCCTGCTATTTTAACTTCTATCTAACCTTTCTGGAGACAGATCAATCTGGGCATTTAGGGATTGTGATAGGTCCCATCCCAGCAAACACACAGGAGATTCTTCTGTGTTCACCAATCTTCCCCACACCCCTGGCCACCTATTGGTGGCAAATCACACCCCTCAATGATACTCATACTGTCCAGCACCCAATCCCCAAGTCAAATTACTTAATTCTGACTGGTGATCTCTTGATTTCTTCTTGGTTTTCATTGTTTGTGGGCTGGCCTTCTGCTGAAGTTACCTCATTCTCTTGGCATTGTTTCCTTGGTCCTTATCTTCCTCATTGTGCTCGCATCTGCTGGATTCAGCTAGTTCATTAGTTTTATCAAAAAGTTTACTCTTGGTCAGCTCTTGTGGCCTAAGGCTTCAAGTGTTTTATCTACTAGTGCTAAGCTACTAACACTATCAAAACTATTCAGAGAGAATAGTTAATCAAATATCTTCTAGAATGCAGGAATGTAATCCTATTATATTCCTGTGCCAGTATTGGCAGTAACAGTGCGGTAAGGTCCAAGGTATAAGGTGCAGTTATTTCAGACTGCTTCTTATAGTGTGACTTCTAAGTTGGCTCAAGTGAGGTCATTTGCATCCTCAGTTCTGAGAAGACCTCACAGTACGGGGGATTTTTTGGCAAGTTAAAAATTTCATGAGAATTAAATTTGCTGAAATATTTCCTGCTATTTTTCTTCCTTGTTTTCCTAGGTTCTCAAAACCTTCTAAGTTTCAGCTGGGAAAAAAAAACCACCACGTTTATTCTTGCACATATATATATGTATAAACATTAATGGAAATTGCATCCATTTCATCACAGAAATTTTCAAAAGTCAATTTTCTAGTACATCATTTGATTATATATGTGTATACTGGCTTTAAGCTGATATAACTACATATATTTATAAAAGAACAGAGTACTGTGATTTGCTCTCCCTCGGGAGCTGCTTGTGTCATTAATTAAATAAATGAAGTATACATTTAGCACATGATAAATGAACACAAACTGGAAAAAATGTTGCCATCCCATATTTAAAAAAAAAAACAAAAAAACAACAAACCAAAACCCAAGTTCTCAAGTTCAATCACCTCAGCCAAAAAAATGCACCCTCCTTTAAGCCTTGAAACAGAATATCTGATACTGACTTGTCTTTCTTCTTCCTGTTTCCCTCCCAAGGACAACAAAAATGACATTGCTTCCTTGGCAAAAAAAAAGGGAATCAAGACCTGATATTTGGAGCACAAAGATAAAGGACACTTTTATCAAGTTGAAATTCCATGATTTTTTTCTCTTACTTAAAATATGATCAATGACAGCACAAAAATAAACATTGACAAGCATTTATCAGGAACTGTTTCACTAGAAAAGAGTACCATCATTTATTCCAGCACTTTTCTGTTCACAAAAGTCTGTGTGTTACCAGTAGCCAGGGGCAGCTTTCCGCTTGCAATGAAAAAAATGTTTGCATTTTCTTTTATACCTCATTATTCTGTGGTTATTATCTAAAAAAAAACCCACAAACAATAAGCAAAAAACCTAGACCGGGAAAATTGCCTTTTGTAAGACATCAGTCTGGCTGAGAAAGGTTTATCTACTGTATGTCAATGGAAGCTGTCTTTGTTATCCCTGCATCTTAATTAAGCTGTTCCCCATACACAGAGGGTGAAACCAGAATTCAGTTCATGATGAATTACAGTCCCCCAGAGCAGGGTTATGGTGCAAGAACAAACAGCACTGAGACACTGGTTGCATTGCGGGGCAAACAATGCCATAAATAAATATCCCTGGTCTTTAGAATACTTATATTTATGACCTTTTTATATGCTCTGAAAATCAAGTCAGGCTTTTGAATATATGGCATCGTTTCCCCAGCAGAGGACTAATGCACAGGTACATTCAGGGCTGGTAAACGTGCTTCGCTCTACCAATCAGCCAAAGCAGAGGAGTTAGGGAGGAGGGAGTTCAAGAAAAAAAATGTTCTGTGACCTTGCAATTGCTAGAACTACATGTTCTCCCTCCTTGTTTTGTTTTCAAGCTATTGGCATAACTTCTCAGATGAGTTAATGTGAAAAGTAAACACTCATTTAGAAAAATCGATTAAATGCCTTAGAGTGTTTGGGAGGGGGAGAAGGGGAGAGAACTGGACTTCAGTGACAGCTTTGTGAGTGGGGCTTGCCAATTCCTGACAGCTCTCATTAGTTACTGATCCAATACCAGTAATATAGCCAGAACCACCAGGTGCAGACTGGGCTCCTGCAAGTTGGTTGCTTAACATGCACTGAGCAAAAGATGGTCCAAGCCCCTTTGGGTGTCAAATCATTTGTCATTTTAAAACCCTGGGAGTTCAGCAGGCTGCATTGTGTCTGGGGGATAGACGGGCAACTTTCCTGAAGAAAACATTAAAAGATTCTGGCTTTATCCAGTGAATGGTGAATATCAGGCATTGTGTGTGTGTGTGCCCCTTGTGCAAAAATGCCATAATCATTCAAAAACTTTTCTCAGGTTCTGGAAGGAAACTTTCAAATTCAAGTGGCTGCTGCTGTTGTGACAAGGAAAAAAGTCTTTTCTCTGCTTTAGCCATTGGCTTTATCCATCCTGGCAAATGTGATAGTACATTTTTCCCTAGCCAACACTGAGTTTTAAGTAAACAAATTCACTTGTCTTTTGGATTATAAAGTGCACAGCACATTGCAGAACTGGATACATTGAGGTATAAACTGGTACAGTGATTAACTCCAGTATTAGTTGCATGCAGAGGTCTCCTATAGAAATAGTTTTGTCCCACGTACAAAACTTAGAATGATGCTGCTGCCTGAGCAGTGGTTTTTGTCCTTGTGGAATCCTACCTCCTCCTTGCAAGAGGGAAATTAAATATGCTAAAATGAAAGGGAGAGTCTTGCTCTCTCCTCAGTTCTGCTTCAGCATCCTGTATCTCTCACCCCTGGCTTTAGTTACCACTTCACTTTTCTGCCCTACTTCTCTAGGCATCATCACAATAACAGAGCAAGAGCTGTTACTCTGTCTCTTGTTGATTCTTAGTATGGCTGAATACAAATTCCTGTCAATCCCTCTCTTCTTTTTACATTTTCAGCTTTCCACATATATATTTGTCAGCTACTGCAACTAAAACCAATTCTTGCCAGTTGTTGTTGTACTACAATGATTGAGAATAGGAGAGCTCCTGAAAACAGGTAAATACTCATAGTAACGACATTGCTGATAATTCACCTAATGGAAATAGTAAAGGAACAAATACCTAAGTTGTTAAAACGTCTCTTGCTAACATGATATTTTTTAAAAATTTCACAATGAGGCAGTACTGTTTGAATTTAAGTTGCTAATGCTAAGGGATTCCTAATCTGGGTGATGTATTTCCCTTCAGTGTCTTCCTTTTCCAAGCAAAATTTTCTGTACCTGCTTGTCAGCTCATCTCTGGGAAAAGCTTCTCCAATAGCCCTTTTCCCAAGAACACAGGAGCACATTAAGGGGAGCTAAGAGAGACCCTAAACTTGGCCTTTCTTCCCATTAATCCAGAGTTAATCCAATTTGGCTGAAACCTCCCCCATTTTCCCCAGACAGCTAGCACACCTGAGCAGAGCGAAATGCTGACTACTCCTCCTGTCACCTTCCTGGTGGTCTGTGGTTACTCTGTGCCTGAGTTAGCCACAGTCTGCACCCACCACCTCACCTACAGGGAAGAGGAGCAGAACGGGGGGAAGGCTTGGGACAGACCAAAACATTGACAGGAGAAAAGAGAGGAAGGACTTTTTGGGGACAGTTGGGTTTGTTTCAGCTCCCATTGAGGTGCTTGAGTGTGTCCAAAGAAGGACAATGCAGCTGGTNGAAAAGCTTCTCCAATAGCCCTTTTCCCAAGAACACAGGAGCACATTAAGGGGAGCTAAGAGAGACCCTAAACTTGGCCTTTCTTCCCATTAATCCAGAGTTAATCCAATTTGGCTGAAACCTCCCCCATTTTCCCCAGACAGCTAGCACACCTGAGCAGAGCGAAATGCTGACTACTCCTCCTGTCACCTTCCTGGTGGTCTGTGGTTACTCTGTGCCTGAGTTAGCCACAGTCTGCACCCACCACCTCACCTACAGGGAAGAGGAGCAGAACGGGGGGAAGGCTTGGGACAGACCAAAACATTGACAGGAGAAAAGAGAGGAAGGACTTTTTGGGGACAGTTGGGTTTGTTTCAGCTCCCATTGAGGTGCTTGAGTGTGTCCAAAGAAGGACAATGCAGCTGGTGAAGGGTCTAGAGAACAAGTCCTATGAGGAGTGGCTGAGGGAAATAAGGTTGCTTGGCCTGGAGAAAAGGAGGTTGAGGGAAGACCTCATCGCTCCCTACAACTACCCGAAAGGAGGTTGTAGAGAGGCGGGAGTCAGTCTTTACTCTCAAGTAACAGGTAACAGGACAGGAGGAAATGGCCTCAAGTTGTGTCAGGGGAGGCTTAAACTGGATATTAGGAAAAAGATTTTCACTGAATGGGTTGTCAAGCATTGGAACAGGCTTCCCAGGGAAGTGGTTGAGTCACCGTTTTGGAGGTATTTAAAAGACGTGTAGATGTGGTGCTCAGGGCCATGGTTTAGTCGTTGACTTGGCAGTGTTATGTTTGCAGGTGTACTCAATGCTCTTAAAGGTCTTTCCCAACGTGAATGGTTCTATAATTCTACATAGTGCTCCACTGGCCACAGTTGTAGTATGAGTAGGAAAGTTTCCTGGAGTCTTGCTGATTTCTCAAAGTATTACCTTTGCCCACATTTTGTCCTATTTTTTTGCAACTGTCTATTGCTCCTTGGCTTGATTCCCTACAAGATCAAGCTATTTGGAGCTCACAGTTTCTGGTCAAGTCACGGATCCACCTAGCTGCTCCTAAAACAGCTGCAGCATCACCTGGGGGTGCATCAGGCAGGAGTGCTCATCTTCATCACCTCTGCTGCACTTTACTCACCAGATCAAAGATGTGTTCAGCTGCTCTGTCCTTAAACAGCAGCCTGGCTGTGCTGTCTGGTGGTTTTTTTCAGCCATAGTAAAAGCATCATATGGCATTAAAGATGCTTCATGCTCTTCCATGTAGCAACTTTGATACCATTTATAGGTTCCCATCAAAATGTCAGTTCTGTTTACAGGAGTTTTACTTTTCAAGTGACTCTCCTGTTCCGCATGTGTTAGGCAGAGCTCAAGGACCGCTTGTTTGGCCAGGTCACAGGCCTGCCTTGGCCAGTGTCTCATCTCCTGCAGGAGCCAGCAGGACCCTTCTTTATTTTGCAAATGTCAGTGAAGGACTTTGCTCTTAAAGACATGTAATCCTTAATCTTTTGTGTGTCTTCTGAAGTTGTAGAGATGTGATGTCAGGAAAAAAAAAAAAAAGCTCTATTATTTCTAAAAGCTTAGAAAAAAGATTCAAGAGTCTGGTGTTTTGCTTAAACAGTTAACAGTAATAAAAGTTAACTAGAATTGCTGGGTTTGGGGGCAGGGGGAAAGGATTATTTGGAGTTATTTTGGTGTTAGGTTTTTTTGCTTTCCTCTGCATTGTGTATTCCAATGACTTTCTAGATGAAAACATCTAGATGATCCTTACAAAATTCCTTGCTACAACAGGAACTACCAGCACTGAAGATGCCTTTTTTCTTCACTCTTCTGGTCACACATAGTTTTGGCTTGTTGTACTGAAGATCTTCAGTTTGCTGCAAATAGGTGAGGAAGGAGTTTGTGGTCTCTGATGAGCAGAGGCCATCTTGCTCTTGTCCAAATAGAGGTTTATGAAAGCTGTGATTAAGTAGGGGCTTATTAATTAGAGAAAAAGCAAACAACATTAAGGCACTTCATGCTCGATTCACCTCTGGAATAACAACTCTAACACTCATTTTAATGGATCTTTATGATTTTCTCTCAAGAGGGAAACATACAAGTGGTTTGAAGCCCTCAAAAAGACCTTGAGGGAGTTTTGAACGCCTTCCAAGCTGAATTTCATTGCATAGTTCCCAGAGGGCAAAACTGCAGCACTTTCTTTTTCACATGTAACAGGAAAAAAAAACATGCAGAACGAGCAACTTGCCTGTGTTCATCTCTCCTTAGCGTTTAATGACTGCGTGACTGTGTTCCTATGGATGCAATAGAGTTTGTGTGTCTTCCCTCTCAGGTATATCTTCACCCAGCTAAATTTACTCGCAATTAGCTGACTAACGACTTCCCAGAATGTCTTTATCACAATCACGGGCTGCTCCCGGTGGGACATTTCGGTAGTGAGGCAGAACAGGCGCTAGATGGCACCGACGCCCTTGCAGAGCAGGAGGAAGGCTGGGTTAGGATGGACTTGGCTGGACTGGGATGGGCTGGGATAGGCTGAGCTGGGATGGGCTGAGTCTGGAGCATCTTCCCCTCCCCGGGGCCAAACCTGGGGCTCCGCTGCGAAGGCACCACGTTGGGAAACATGAGGGGCTGTGACCGGAGTAATTATGAACCCTCAGTGTAATACACCCTGCTTCATTAGCCTCAGCAAGAGGTGTCCCAAGCTTATGGATCTGTAAATGTTCCTCTTGGTGGCTTGTGGGTGAAATTACAAATGTTGAATATTTACATTGCCCCTTTTACTTGCCCAAAGTTACTTTTTTGGGAACTCATTTATCTCAGCAACAAAGAACACGAAGCAGATTGGACTTCAGCCTCACTTAAATCCTCAGCATTTTGCATCCATTTTGTTTTGCACGCTCGTGTTGATCTGTGTATGTTCCCCCTCAAAGGTGAAGCTGGTCACAGTTGTCCTTTAAGTCTACCTTAGCAAGGCAGGGCAAAGGAAGCCAGAAAACTTCTAGACAAAATTATGGTGTGAAGCAAGTGGACAGATGTAGGTCTTGACAGCGAAGACTAGTGTTTTGTAGTCAGATGAACAAGCCCCTGTTAATGTTCCAAAGCTGTCCAGACACAGCAGTTCTGGATTGTTTTCCCCAATTGAGTCACAGAATTTTCATGGTTGGAAGAGACCTCTGAGATCATTGAGTCCATGTGCCCAATGGGGCTGTTTGCCAAGGACATCTTGGGGGTAGATGTCCACAGGCACAACCCAGAGGGTAACATTGCCACCCTCTGTTGGCTGAAGCCCTCTGTTAGGCTTCCTCCAAGAAGCTGGAGCAGCCGAATTTATGTTTGCCCAGATGCTGTTGAGACTTGCAGAAATACAAACCCAGGGGAAAAACATAGGGATGGACTTTCCAGCCAAGTCCCCATGTCCTTCTGGAGTATTGGGGACAGCCATGAAAGACAACAGGGGATGCTGCCCACAGCACCTGCCCTCTCCTGGCTTGGGTTTCTTGCTCTTGTTCTAAACACTGATGGTAAAAGAAACCCAACCTAGAAGCCAGGCTGTAAAACACACAAAATAATAAAGCAAATATAGCGTCTGCTTGCACCTGACAAATCTTCCCTTTTTTTGGCGAACAATGATTTAGGATTCCCACTTCTTCACTTAGTCTCACACTGCAATCCTGGAAAGCCTGTTCAACAGTTGCAAAAATGCTTTTGTGGGATGACTAAGCCATATCAAGGTTGCAGAAACATGGCAATCTACTAGATTCAAGTCATGACCATACCAATATGGAGGATATTAACTATAAGAGGAATCTACAAGATACTTGGTCTTAATTCTTATTATGGAGCTTTGTAAGATTTTATACAGTCAGTGCTCACATTCAGTCTGCTGTGCTTCTGTTGCCTGGTAGTAAATAAGTCTTCTTTGCTTTTAATATTCAATGTTTTCAGTAACTTTCCCAGTTCACAGGGCAGAAGCCCTATTTAACATTTACAATTCCTCCCCAGGTTCCTATGAAGGAGTGAGCCTGAGTCAAAACTAGGGTGGATTTAATTCAATGCGTAACAACAAACACTATCCAGATTTAATTCTCTCTAACACTGAGAGCAAGGCATTCACTGAGTGACAGTCAAGTAACATAAAGATGCTTCTTCGACTGGGAAACTGAACCAAATTTTGACCACGTGTGTTTAATCCTATAATGTTGATGTGATAAGTATCTTGTTTTAATAAGATAGGCATGTGCCAATTTTGTAGATGCTGAGGGCACACAGCTATTTGGCAATAGGTTGATTTGTGAAATGTAGGAATTGCCTCTCTAGATTGCAGCAGTAGACCAGCTTCTACCTCTGACGGTAGTCAGAAGCAGCTGCTGAGAAGGAATATTGCAAAAAACTCAGCTGGAAACAGGCAGATATGGGTTAATCAGTCCTCCATAGAGATCTCATACTAATCCCATAAATTAGAGATTGGAGTAATTTTTGAAACGCAACCTTCTTTGCATCTGGTGTACTGCATGAGAGATTGATGTTTATCCTGTCCTCTTCCTGTTCCTTTCCTTTTCCTTCCCTTGCCCCTGGAGAATATGTTTTGTGTGGAAGTGATATGGCTGTTTTACACAGAGCATGTAATGGGAAAAATATCTCTTAAGCATGACTATCTTGTTTCATGAACACAATTATTTTTTTAAAAAGCAGATACTTTTGGAATAGATGCAGCTTCATCAGATTGCTGTCCCAGTCATTGGTCCCTTTTTATTAATGTAAAAATAAAACACAGTCTTCTTTCTGCTTTTTCCATGAAGTAATTAAATTGATAGATGCTATTCAAAATCTTGTTTAGGATTTTAATATTCTTGATGGTTTTTTATATTCATTTAACAAAATCAGTCTTGCTTAAAAAATATAAAACTTCAAGTGTTTGACCCCATTGATCAAATACTGAGCGAGCTTCAAATGAAGTTTCAATGGTATAAAACAAGATTTGAATTTCTTGGTTTGAGACAAATCTGCATTTGCCTCTGCTTTGGATCTTGGGCTTGGTATTTTGTATATTACTGCATGTCTTTGACCTCTCTCCAGGGTAAGGTCCCTGCATGAAGCACTATGCTTGCAGGTAGTAAGCTGAGCCAACCAAAAAGTGAGAGGTCATGGGAAATTTTATTTATTTATTTGTTTATTTATTTCTATTCTGGGCTTGATCCAAATTGGGTGGAAACCAACATTTTTCTGAATTTCCAGCAAACTGAAACCTCCTCAGTTTCTGACATGGCTGGCTGAAACTGATACACTGATACTTCCACTGCTAACAGCATCTGTTGGACTTGTCAAACTGCCTCAATTTCAGTAAAAATTTATCAATTAGAACATCGCCTCTGTTGCCAGTAATTGTATTATTTTTTATTACCTTAACTTGGCTGATCTGAGGTTAAGTGGTGTTCTTATCCAGGCTCCCTGTCCTTAAAGACCTTAGAACCACGGCGGTTCCTGTGCTCATTGTCTCACCACTGTTCTCCAGGACATCCAAACAGCATGTCTCCACCTGACTATTCTGGCCACCTTGGAAGCTGGCAGTGCCACCACTTGTATGGAGGAGTCCTCTTTGTGTGACCAGTTTCACCAAGGACGGCAGGTCTCAGAGGAGGTGGTGTGAGCTTGCCATTACTAGCAGTCTGGTTACTGCAAGTGTCTTAACTGCAAAGCTTCTGCAGTTTTTCAGAGGGTGGATTAGCCTTGGTGCTATTAATATCACTTCACACATTTTTTTACTTTGTGCTGTTGCTTAATTTCTGCCAAAGACTGTGACCACTTTACATTTCTGAATATAAGATTTTTTAATTCGTAGTTGTTACTCAGTTTGTGCAATGGAATTAAATATGACCTGAGTCAATAAACCCTCTAAATCAACAAACTAAGTTAGCACAATTATTTCCACTCTGTAAGGCAATAAGCACAGTCAGTTGTAATATGTATACCTATTTAAACAGCTTGTGATTTAAGGAGGACTCTGTAAGTAACATGCCTGCTTTGTGTTTCTGCATTGTGTATTTTTATCCCAATGTACTCTAAGTCACCAACCTACCCTACATTGAACCATGCAAGTTATTGCTCTCAGGGAAGGGAAGGCCACAGCTTTGGTCATGTCAGACCTCTTGACTCTGGGGAGAAAGGGACAGTTCCAAGCCCTCACCTAGACGTAACCCAGCTGGAAGGGGATTGATGCCCAATTAAATCCCCATTTCACTGAAGTGGTAAAGCCAGCATTCAAACAGTGGTTTCTTAACAGGATCATTAAACACTTTTATGATTCAGAAGAATATTGATTCCTGTGCAACTTGGAACGATGCTAGTGTTCGTTGCAAAAGCGGTTAATGCTGAAAATAGGCTCAGTAGCAGTGGCGTGGAAGAGAACCTATGCAACATTAACACGAGTTTTCTACAAATAACCCTGCCATCCTCCTGAGGCCCACACTGAAAACAAACAGCTTTGCCAGAGCATGAAGAAGTCTTATTCCTCTTTTGGCTGGCGTCTTTTCACGTCATGAAGCAGTCTGGATGTTTCAGGCCTAAAAGTTTCTGCCAATAATCCATTAAAGGAGAAATAGCTCCTTCGTGTACAAAGCAGAAAATGAGTGTTTGCTTACACAATGCCGTTTTGGGGAAATAAGATCAGAACGTGGCATAATCAGTCAGGTAAACTGAGCTGCCTAAGAGTTGGTTACTGCTTTCTCCTGCTGCCTGAGATATGAAATTTTGATGCTGAGCAAGGTCTTTTCTGAGTTCTCAGCAAAGTTCCTTGTTACCCATAGCGAGGCCAGTCATAAATTCAGGATCTGGATGGTCCTTCTCTCCCCATCCCTCTCTCCTCTTTTCTCCATTCCTCTTGCCAAGTAAACATCCAAAAGCCTCAATAGGTTCACATTTACTTTTTCTCCACAGATTTTGGCTGGCTGGTGGAGAAAAACTACAGCTCTCAATTGAATGTGACCAGACATAAATCAAGTAGTGGCTCTTCTTTTCAGTTGTGCCCAATCTCCTTTGAATGCACCTGCTGTATGTCCTTTCTGGGAGGGCTTTGCCATGGTGGGTATAGCTGCAGAACCACCTCTTTCTCCTGGGTATGCTCAATGGGGAAGGGGAGCAGAGGGCTGGTCATCTCTCCTCACTACATATGAGCTGGGCTAGGATCAACAGCACATTCATGCAGCCGACAATGCTGAGCAGCTGAGGGCAGAAATCTCCACAGGAGCTGGAAGTAGATAATGGGGAACTGCAGGTGAGCAATAACAGTGCTGGTTGCCTGAGTTGCTTGGGACTGATGCAATTCAGCTGCATTTTACACTCTGCACAGGCTAAGCAAAGGTGCAGAGGAGGAATGAGACGTTTCTGAGTTTTGCTGATATAATTGTTACAGCTTTTGATTTATGTCAGAGGAAACCAGTCAAGTGTGGCACCATTCTGCCCTGGTAGCACCGTCACAGAAACAAAGACCACAGCAACTCCAAACATTTGGTTTTCTAGAAAGGGGATTTAGGCTGGCCTAAAGAAAAGAATAAGGAAACAAAACTGATATGCAGCAGTTCACAAATTTAGTTGAAACTCATTGAAGAATTTTGGTAGGAGGAGGGAAGCAAGGGAAATTGCTGCTAAATGGAAATGTTTCATTCATTGGGAAATTCTGACTTAGTTTCCAAAAACACAAAAGACTGCAGTAAAAAAAAAAAAAAAAAGAAAAAAAAAAAAGAAAAAGATGTAATGCCTCTTAAAAGTTACATTTAACATTTGCAGCTGTCACTCCTCTTAAGGCTGAGATCCCTAGATAACCCCTCAGCCTCCTTGCCCTGGGAGGCCATGGCCTCACTCCCCAGGGGGAGAGGGGACAATCTTGTCCTCTGGGAAAGGATGCAGGGAGGTAAGTGAAACCTTGGTCTAAAGACCCTGTGAGTTTTTATTTTTCAGGTATTTAATATCTGTTGTAGTATCTCAAAGGGTAGCTACATTTTCTATCAGAACCCACGATTTTGGGTTTCAGCATTAGCAGTGCTTATTAGCAGCAATTCTGTTAAGGAGATTCACCCCAGGACTGGTGCACATCAGCCTTCTCTATGTGAATTATGCTTTGTCCATCCATCTGCATGAAGCTGGCTTTATCCACAGTGCTAAACGGGGGAGGTGAGACCCACGCAACAGTCTTGGGCAAGGACACTCAGAGAAAAGAGAGGGTGCCAGGAGACAGGCAGAGGCAGCCAGAACAAGTAGGATGGACCCAGCCACCTCTAAATCTTGCTTTGTGAGTCCCAGTGAAACTGATCACATAAGATACCCATGATGCTGCCCATGGGAAATGAAACCTTGCAGAGCTCTGTGGTCCTAACTGTCCCTCAGCTGACCAACCTGGACAGGAGTTACTGGGGTCATATTTTCACACACATCAACTGTTCTTCAATCATTTCTCTTGTCACATGAGCAATAAAACCTCTTGCCTTCCTTAGGCCTCTAAACATGTTCTGTTCTTCTTTATCTTCCTGTACAATTTGATTTGCTGTCAGTTGTTATGACTTTATTCTGGGTTGGTTGCACAGCAGTTTCTTATAAAGAGGATGTCTTTTAAAGGATTTTAAGCTGTGAACTGAGCTTTGATATCTCCTATTTATCAAACAATATCAGCTTCCAAATATTGTTGAATTGAGCCTTCAAAACGAAAGGATAATCGAGGTCCCTCTCTAAATGTGCACAGGTGGGGTGGTTTGGGGGATTTTGTTTTGGGATTTTTTACAGCTGTACAGCCCACAGGGATAATGGTTCATTTTGAGTTTTTAACCATAGATCAGAAAATCATTACAAAATCTGAAATGTGGAACTTGGCAGAATCTGGGGTGACTGAGTCAGTGCACTGCTACAAAAAGTAATTGCTATTTATTTTCCTATGGACTGACTGGGCACGGGACTGTGGTACCAGCTGGAGAAAAAGTATTTTCTCTCATCTTCCATGTGATCGGAGAGCAATTTTCATACAAAACAACATCCAGGGCAGCATCCAGTAAGCAGCCCAGTCCTAACCCAGTGTCCCGTGATGAAGAGCCATCACTACAGCACCCTCACTGGAGAGCATGGGGGGACCAGAGACAAGCTGCTCACCAGCAATGCCTACCCAGGTGCTTGGCCCCCTGGGTCCGTATATCCAAGTGACTTTCAGGGATAGTCACATTGATGTGAAGGTGGCATTATGCTGTTTTGGACAATGATACTACATTGCTCCCTGCTGCCAGCTTTTCAGGTTGAGAGGGGTTTTCAAACTTATGTTATAATGTGGTGCTTCCTGTGAGAGGAATGCACTGCTGGGAACTGGGAAATAAAAGGCCTATAAAGTGGGACCTGATCCCAGGGCAGGATACTTAGTTCTCTTTGCTCGAAAACCCCATGCTCACTGGCAGGCATTGCCTAAAGATTGCTGCAAGGGACATAATGGAAAGAGTTCATGTGATCTCCCTTACCTTCCTTCCTACAGCACAGGGACACAGTGAGCATCTCTCATCAATGTCATGGTGATTAGAATTGAATTTGAGGGTCTTCCCCTGTCCTCAGGTGGAGACGTCCAAATTACATCTTATGGCAGTGCCTGGACAAGAGTGAGGTGAAGGCACTACCAAGCTCTGCTTCAGCAGCTCAGGGTGGAGCTTGGGATTCACAAGGCAAGAAGGGAGCAGGATCTGCAGCACAGTGATGGGACATTTTGGAGAGCATATGAGAATCTGCAGTCCTGTGTTCTAGACCCAGCCAAGGCACCAGTGCTAGCTCGCACCACTGCCCACTTACCTGTCCTAAAGGTCAGCATCCTTGGCACCAGTACAACTCCTTGTTGAGTCTGGCAATAAGCATGGAGCATAAAAAGTACTCAGCTGCTGTCCCACAGGGCTTTTAGTAGCTGGATAATTCTTGGTGACTCAAGGAGGGCTGGTCTTGAGGGGTGGTTTGATGCCAAAGCTATTAAAATAGCTATCAATTAGCTGTTGATGCTACCTTTGGACTGAGACAAAAGACAAGGAGTTTGAGGGTAGATCTGAAAGAACTTGATGCTGCCTGCAGTGAGTGCCTCTAATTTCCTGACCCTGTGAGTCACTGAGGAGTGCCTAATTTAGTGGCTCTTAGGCAACAAAACTTTAGCAACCAGCTCTCCTGTTTAGACTGGTGTGAGGGAGAAGTCAAGGGCTTGGTTCACTGCAGCCTGGTGCAAAAGCAATGTCAGATGCTTCCCTTCCAATTTGGCAGTTTTCCAGCAAGCTTGTTCCAGTATAGAGATTTGGCAGCCTGCATTAGAGCTGTGAATGGAACACGCTGCTACGACATTGGGAATCTTGGGCAAGACGCTCACCAGGCATAAGTCAGTAGAGCCCCTGTGTTTCATAGGCAATGAATCACCTCTCATACAGAGTGACAGACACTGTGATAACACAGTGCAGCATGTGTGTTACTGACCAGTAACATGGTAACAAGGGATTTGTGATGCTAGGTTCGTATCCTACCTTTACTTGCTCCTCCATTCCTGCACATCATCTGGCCCTGGAGGGCCTCTGCTCCTGATGCCTTCCTCTACCTCTTCCACCCCAGAGCTGAGGAGCCCCCCAGGGCCTGGATTGTCATGGGGGAGGGAAGGTAAGAGGGAGGATGAGTAAAAGAGAACTGCAGCCCACTCTCCTCCTTTGGCTGCTGGTGCTCTTGGAGGTTTCAGCCTTTGGATAATGGGGCCACTGGCCTCACACTGAAATGGCTCTGAAGTATCATGATATGGTTTCAGCACTGAGTGATTCCAGTAGCATCACTCATCACTGTTGCATACCACAGTGATCTGGTATGTAATACTCTGTCCAGTTTGTAACCCCTTCTTTCTCCAAGAGAAAAAGGATCTAAAATAAGGGGTTCTGTGCTAATTTCAAAACAGATGCCCTGAATGAAGAGTGCACCAAAAGACACATTGATCCCACTCAATCCCAGCATGACCAGCATAATGTTAATGTTTTTTATTACCAGTGTGTTTGCATTATGCAGCAGTTACATCTATTTCTACCAAGTCTGGATATGCAAGAAAAACAAAAGAAAAAGAGCAGTAGAAGAATTAGTTAAGAAAAGCCATCTAGACTGAAGCTGGGGTTCTCAATCTGTTGAAGCAGCAGCACACCAATCTGAAATAGGGCCATGTGAATGCTTTCCACTTTTTCTTACCACTGCCCACTGGTAGCTTGTTTTGTGCCACCTTCATAGCATCTTGCACTGAGTCTGGTCTCCAAAACCAGACTGCAGCTTTCCAGAATCATCAGGCTGTATTACTGAGTATATGTTATTAATGTTTTTAGAAGTGAATCCCAGTGATGAAAAGGAGAGGATTCCTCTTCAGGAAACCATTAATTGTCTCGAATCCCCTCTTAACCTACAGGATTTGAGTCTATAGCTCTGCTCTCCTTTGCCTGTGCCCTCTCCATAGTCTCCTCATGAGGCTGGGCTGCCCCTTACAGGCAGATGCTGTAGCCAGAAATGTAGGCACAGTGGATGAGAAAAAGTGAAGCAAGGAGTCTGTTTCTGTACCCTATTAACTAGTCATGGATAGTTACTGGGATTATGTATTGTTATTAACATATTCTACCTTCAGGATTCCCTGCCATTGCTATAAAATGCTTGCAGATGTAGACTAGGTCCATGAGCTGGGTCTTAAGAAGACAAACTGAACTGATTTCCTCCTTCCTCTTTATCTTTGTGAGGTAGAATAATTTTCCTTGTCTCAATATAGCCAGGATTTCGACTGGCAATTGAAAGAGCTGAGGCAAGGTTCAGAGTTAGATCCAAACCTGTAACAGCTTGAGAACTGTCTTTGGACACTATTCTTGGCCCTTTCCCTGTTTTTTCCTCTGACCAAGCACTTCCCCTGTCTCTGTTATCTCTCTGTTAAGACAGAATTATTCTGCTAAACCACTTTAATACAGGGCTTTGGGAGAGGATGGAGAATGCCCTTGAAATACTGATGGAAAAACCATTGCAGTTCTCACTTTCTAGAAGTGTCCATATATAGCCAAATTTAGGCAGTCTCCAAGTGGATTTATTTATCCTAGAGAGACTGTGGCTTTCTACAACGTTACTCTGCTCCTCAGGTTTACATTCCCCAGGGGCTGAATCCTGGAAAGATCAGCCTTGAAGAACATGTTGTGACATATCTCGTCCAAGAAGTACAAGTCTCTCTGTCCTGGCTTTATAGCCTGCTGTCAGATTTTAGGTAAAAGGAACCTAATCCACTGCCCATAGTGGTACAGATTGGCCGCAAAATGAGCATAACCATGCTTTGTGCAACGTGCATGCCACACATGGATGGGGGCATGTGCTGCTGCTGATACATCACCCTTTTTAGTGCTTTTCCTCCCAGTATTTCAGTTGTTTAATGTGTCCATTAAATTTCAGAGACAATGTAAGGGGTGGAGAAATATTGTTCTTTGTGGGGAAACTGAAGCAGAGCTTTCTGTGACTTTTCCCCTGTCTCTTCATAACTCGCTGGTAGAGCTAAAGGATGGTTTGGATCAACTTGTTCCTAGCTGCTTGTGCAAGACACTTGTCTGTGGCTGCCATACCCCTGATCTGGTCTGTTATGCTGCTTTTCTGGGTGGTTCTGCATTTTCCAAAGTGCTTTGGGGAACAGGGTGAGTCATGGGGAGTTTAGCTGACCATGGGGGTGGGGGTGTTTTCCCTGTGGAGGCGTGCCACACAAGTACCATGAGCAAAGCGTGTTTCTTACTTACCTGCCTCGTGTCCAGGCTGCCGGGGCCGCATAGGATGGGGTGGCTGACAGCAGACTGTCCCTGGCTCTGCCCTGGCACAAAAGCTCTGTGTGAATTTCTGGCCCCTGCAGTGAGTCTAGGATTGCTAAATTCCCAGAAAAGACCATTCCACCTGCGGTGACAGAGCAGGGCTCAGCTCAGTACAAACCCCTCTGGGAGCTCTTCTTTTCCTTTTGGGAACTTTCCAATGACAGCACTGCTGCTTTTGTCCCTGTTCCCATTTTCTCCCTGTCACTCTGGCTGGCCTGTCTGCAACCTGCTCACCTGCTGTCTGAAGTGACCTTTCTCTGGGGTGATGGATAGCTATTGATCTTTGGTATTTTCCATGGGCTACTGCCCATTGTCTGAAGTAGGGGAAGCTCCCTCGTCAGCGTCCAGATGCAGAAAGCAGAAAGCTCACCTGCTGTTGTGCTTCTCACTTGCAGCCGGGCAGCCAGCTGTGATGGCTTCCAGCTCCCAAATGGTTTTCCAAGTGTCAGTAAAGGTCTCCGCAAATTTAATCTGCTTCTGGGGATGGACAAGTTGTAGGTTAGGCTGGTCCACAAGCACCAAGGCTCTGTAAGGCACTGTGCAGCTCTACCTTTGCTGGCAGGGCCACCAACACCAAGGTAAACCTCGAGCATCTTCAGTGTCAGCAGAAAGGTTGGCGCCAGGAGGATGGCTGCCCGGGCACAGCCCAAGCCTGGTGGGTGCCACCTGAGCCTCCCTGGGACCTGGCCTGGAGTATCAGATCCAGGGCAATGATCTGAGGAGACAGGCTTCTGTGGGACTGCTTTCACTTCCCAGCAAGAGCATGGATTCTCAATTTATCCCAAATTAAATAACAAATAAGGATGATTGATTTAACCAAAAATACCGGGAGTAATCTTTTAACCATAGAAAACTAGTTCAGTAGCAACACTTTGTAAACATGGCTCAAAATTAGGCCTCAGTCACCATATCTGTGTATCGCCCTGGCCTGTATTGCCCTTGGCCCACCTCCAGGAACCCACTTGATATCCATGAGAGACTTACAGCAGGGAGGCAATCCAGGCTCTGCAGTGGCCACTGACACCACTCTTTTGACAACAGGGATTTTTTTCTAGCCTGCTCAAATGTGGGGAATATATTTTATATTTATGGTCAGCAATAACTGGAGAGACGTTCCCCTCTTCAGCTGTTATATGTAAGTCTGGGCCCTGGGGATTTCTTGCAAGAAGTTGGCATTCAGCACCACAAAAAATTAGATTTTTAGGTGCTGTGACTCTGTTGACCTAAATACTGCCCTATAAACCATAAATAAAATACTTAATAACATCATGATTTTTGTGGTATCATGTTCTCATAGCAAGGCTTCAAGGTCATGCTAGCTTTTTTTTTTATAATCATCTGACAGGATGCCTAATTCTTTATCAAGTTCTGGTTTGTAGCTGAAAGAGTATCATGCTTCCTGAAGATAGCTGTCACCACAGGGTCCCTACTGTCTTCCAAATAATCAGTAGAAGGGAGCAAGGGAAATAGACCACAAAGGGGATGTATATGCCACCTGCCATCTATCACATATACCTGATTGCATGGCAGGGGCCAAATCCTGCTGATGTACAGATTTCTTCCTGCAGGACATTTTTCCTGTCTGCTCATAGACATATGAGGAAGCGCCTGCACTTTACAAAATGCCTGAAGGACTCTAATCCTCTGCATAACAGCCTAATCTCACTGCTGAGGACTATGCCTAGCAGTGGAAATCGATTCAAGATGACTAGGTAGAGCCACTCGTATCTCAGCACTCAGCTTGCTCCCCTGTACTGCATCTGGAGGTCATCTCAACAATCATGAATTCCAAAAATAGAAATTGAGAGTTCTTTGTGCTCACCAGTTTATAAATGTGGGAGTTTCACATTTTCAGGTTCTTTCCCTGCAACTTTGAAGAGGCTCAAAACAGATTCTTAGGAAAAACACACGCCGTGCTCCCTTCCCCATCCCTGCCGGAACAGTGGTGACTGCTGCTTAATCTGCCAAGTCCCAAGCATCATCTAGTCTGAAGTGTGAGAAAATTAAGTAAAGTGCCTCTGCTGGTGGATGTCTGAGAAAAGGAAACAACCCTGGTTTACACAGGAATAGTAAGAAAGCAATGTGACTGAAGTGATTTCATTTCAAGGTTTTGTCAGGTATTGGACTTCACCCCTCTGCCACTGATGGCTTTAAGCTTCTAATCTCATGGAATCTAATTTCTGAAAATCGTGGTGATGAGAGTGGAAAGGAGAAAAACTTTTCACCAAGTAAGGTGTTGCTCCTTGAACAGAGAATAAATACAGCCAGCATCTGTAGTGACCTAACAAAGAAATTAATCCAATGTGAGACGTATCACCAATGGCTGAGATGGGTTTTTAAGAGAACCTGTTTGTTTGGGGTTTTGATTTGGTTTTTGTGTTTGGATTGTTTCAAGGTATTTTTGATTTGTTGGTTTGTTGTATTTTTAAAGTCTACACGAGGACTTCTGTGTCCTTTAAACAGGCTATTTCTTCAAACGGACTTGACCTCATAATGAAAGCAAGCCAGTAACTTTTCATGGCTCAAGGTTTACATGTTGCCAACAGATGAACTATTTATAGGCTTAACACCTGACTATGTGTTAAATAGCTCTTGCTGATCAACCTTTTGGTGCAGAATTATCACTTCAGACTGAGACTGGACTGAAAACCCAGAGGCCTGTAATGCTTGAAAGGATTCAGGTAGGATTTAAGTTTTATATAGGAAAGTGCATTTAATGCATCTTCTGCAAGGTATGTGTAACTCAGCAGGATTAGAGACTTTGGAAACAAAGGTCCTTTAGCTCTACATAAACAACACATCACTGAATTTACTTAAAAGAAAATCACCTAAGTGTTTAAATACATCATTAAAACACAAATGGGTTTATCTACACCAAATGACCCTTTTGCAAGCTGGATCTCTATTTAACAGCTTCCACTGGGTGGTAGCCCCCTCATTCTACCACAAATATTCCCTTGACCTCAGTATATTTGTTATAAAAGCAAGAGAAAAAGATATCAAAGCTTATTGGACTGACTTGCTTGTTTGGAGAAGCTGGCAGAGCATAGCTGACCTTAGACATGTGGGAGGGGGTCAGGGAGCAGGACTATTCATTTTATAGTGCAATAAATGTTTCAACATATCACAACCTTTTAGTTGCCTTGCATGGGGCTAGAGGGGTCACAACCAATTTGCTCAAAAACATTGAGCTATAAAACAGTCTGGGGCCTCTTCTACTGCAACTCTAATCCTCTAATAAATAAGTAGAGAAAAATAGACTGTCTCTCTCACAAAAGGGTGGAAGCAGAAGTTCAGAGCTGCCTCTCATCCATGCTGTTCCCATGCAAGCCTGTGCTCTGGAGTCATTTTAAGGCAAGGTCACCAGTCTCCTGGTGGAAGAGAACCCAACCATTGTCAAACCCTAAGTCCTGGGGGTTTAGGATATGCCTGTGCAAATCCAAGGAAAGTGTTAAGCAAAGCCAATAGGCTACAACTTGTCTAGGCAGGTTTCTTCAGGTTAGATCTACCCACATGTTGCATGGTTGTGTGGGGCCAGGAGCATAACAGAGCTAAGAGCCAGCAATACTAATAGGAAGCACAGCAGTCAGGAGGTTCAGGGTACTTATAGGCCCTGTCAGCACTGTCTTTGATTGCAGGGATAGCGTGGTGGAGCCATCCAAGCACCACTGGCCTCTCCCTCAGGCACAGCAGCCCTGCTGACTGCAGTAGATGTTTGGAGTCTGCAGGTCCAAAAGGTCCCTGTGCAAGGGGCATGCTTTAGAATCCACCTTCAACAGCAGACAAGCAATTAATTGCTGTGATGCTGGCTAAGCTACACTATCCAGTCCTGACTTGCTTTCTTCCCAAGCACAGTTACATCGGTAAACTGAGGAAGATTTCTGTCTCTTGAGTTGGTATCAGCTGGAGAACTGTGTGGTCCTCGCTCTCAACCACAAGGCTCTGCCACTCCCATGGTCAAACTGGGCTGCAGCAATTATAGAAGGGATCTGGCTCCCTTGTCCTCTACCTTGACAGTGCTGACCAGCCACTCAGGCTCAGCCCCAGGATCCTAGCTCTGACTCTGGGCTGTTCCTGCCATCACTTGCCAGCTACAGCACCAGTGCCTCTCTGCACAGCTGGCTGCTGGTGACTGCATTGGCCAAACCACAGCTCAGGGGCAAAGGCAGGACACAAAAGCTGGTGTTATTACAACAAAAGAGCCAGTGCATGCCTTAGAGTAACACTGCCAGGCAATTTTCTGGTTTTCAGTAGGAAATCTTCATATTCTTTGTATTTAGCAACTTTCCTCTCTGCTTTTTGCTGCTGGCAAAGCAAATGGAGAAGTACACAAAACCGTTTTATAAAAGTTAGCTCAAACAGTGAGAATTAAATATGTTGTATATTAAATATGTCTTTGATGTCAAAGGAGCTTTTAACTGTGCTAGGCCACACAAAGAAGATTTCCATGATGTTGGAGGAATTTGTAAAAACAACTACCTTTTGAGGGGACAATCAAGCAGTTCTGACAGTCCAGCCTCCCAGCAGCTCCTGAAATAATTGGAATGCTAATAATCACAATACCAAATAATAGCATTTATTAACGTCCTGTAGTACTAGATATTAATGAGCTTTTCTCCCAAATACTGTGTGCTGTGTTGACGAAAGGCAGGCTTGGACCAGACAGACACAGGAATGGGGAGCTGAGCAGAGCAAGGGAACTGAGAGCCTGTCTGCGACAAGGGGAACTTGGCCAGTTTAAGGCTGGCAAGAAAGTATCCCGGTGTGGAAACCAGGGTTTTCTATAAATAAAGCAAGGGCATAACACCAGGGAGAACAAAGAGCCAGTTTAGCTAAAGGACAGAGTTGGCAGTAAAAGAAATAAAGGGCCATGAGTGATTAGAAGAAAGTTTGTAATCAGGGGAGAGAGGTGTTAAACAATATATCACCAGGTGCAACAGGACCTAGGGCTAGAGCCACGCTGGACGCTGTCCCTTTGCATATTGTCATTGCCAGCTACAGCCTTTTGAAAGCCCTCCAATGCTGCAGTTGCCTAAACTGGTTCGCACTGTCCCGTAGGCACTGAGAATCTCCCAGAAGCTGTGGGCTCAGTGTCCCCATGCACCCAGCACTGCTCAGGCTGAGCAGCTCCGTGCTTTTGCTCACACCTGAGCCCCACCAGAAGTGGCTGATTACCCGCTGCTGTCCCGGGGGCTAATCCTGGAGGGCTCCTCACCCTGTGGTTGAAATAGGCTGTCAGGTCCAAGCCCCCATTGATATTCATCAAGAGCCACTGTATTTTAAGCCTGACTAGAGGAGGTGGAGGCAGTGCTCCACTACCCACTCTTTATGCAGCTTCTTTATTGATAGCCAGGCTAGATAACAGGGGCTAATGTCCACTGACTGCAGAAGGAACCTGAGCTCCCAAATCTCAATTCTCTTTTGGCTATAAATCAGGATTTGCATTGCCCAGCTCAGCAGTTTTTGCAGCCCCTTACTGTGTCTAGCCCAGATTTCCTTGCTCATTTCTGATGGGTCTCATTATATTCTGAATAAGGATTGTACATTGTTTTTACTAAAAACATGTCCCTGCCCATGGCAGGGGGGTTGGAACTCTATGATCTTCAAGGTCCCTTCCAACTCTAACCGTTCTATGATTCTATGATAACAATAGGGTACAAGACTGAAAAATGCAATGGATCTCTCTTGAGTACTTTCCTCCTATTACCAATACTCTACTATCATGCAAATTTGTTTTATTAAGTGAATCACTGGAACAACACAGATACATGAAGTTGGATGAGACCATACAGAGAGGCAGCGCTGTGTTACAGTCTGATATTGTGGCAGGGTGAACTTAGCCCTGTCCTGACTTGCAGTTTTTTAAGCTATGGTCCCAGTTTATTTTCTCTCCCTCTGCCATTTCATTGAACTCCCTGTCTGCTTGTTAGTTTGGGTGGCTCGTTTCTTCTTCACACTATTCACCTTATAAAATCTTAACTAACTTAAGAGCTTGATTCCTATTCTGGCACAAAATAAATGAAATGGTGCTTTTAACAGAGTCATGAGGGTAGATTTAGATTAGATATCAGGGACAAATTTTTCACTCTCATGGTGGTGAGACACTGGAACAGGTTGCCTGGGGAAGCTGTGGATGCCCCATCCCTGGAAGTGTTCAAGGCCAGTTTGGATGGGCCTTTGAGCAACCTGGTCTAGTGGGGGATGTCTCTGCCCATGGCAGGGGGATTGGAACTAGGTGATCTCTAAGGTCCTTTCCAACCTAAACCATTATACAATTCTATGAGGCAATTCATTCAGGGACCTGGTAAATTTTCAGATTATCCAGTGTCCTGGATAGATTTATTAATCTCCAGGAGATCAAGCTCCAAACAATTTAAGTGTCTACACTGTGAATGAAGCATGTGGAAAGATGGTGATGTAATAACTCACCTCAGCATTATTGCTGTACCTAACCCAAAGGATTTTACAGCACAAGCAAAGACCTAGGGTTCAGCTTATACAGGCTGCAGCACTGACTCACGGATCGTGGAAAATATTAAAGTCACTCCTGCCACAGCATGTGGGATGTGCACTTGTGGAAAAGGGAGAGAGATGGCAAGCACTCTAGTCACCCTTGGACAAAGACTATAATTTTCCACTCTTCCCTTCCTCCAATGGACTATGCCTCCTGCTTAAACTTCCTACAGATTGCAGCATGTGTGAATGTGCAAACGCTCCCCATGAACTGCCAGAAGAGGGTCACAGAGGGATGAGGAAGGACTAAGCGCTGATGCCAGGTTTCTCCCTCTTAGCACAGTGAGAAGGATGCTTGCATCTTGTTGCACTTGGCGGCCAGATCTGCTCTCTGATGAGACGCAGCTTCCGTCCTCTCTTTAATTTCTTGCTGCTTGGCAATGAGCTCTGCTGTGACACGATTGACTTTGACCTCTCTCTTTAGAAGCGGAGTCTTCTGGAGCGTGTTTGCACTGCTTTCCAGCTTGGGGACCTACCAACAGAACCGGCTTTGCAAGCCAGTAAAGGCACACAGCAAATCCGTTTGCATTTGCATAAAGCCAAGTCAGAGCACAATAACTCTTTGCCCTAAAGCTGGCCAAAATCTCAATTTTCATCTCTGTCCTCACAGAACAGGTGTATAATTTACATGGTGACCTCAAACCAGAACAGGAGTGTGACAGTTTACAGAAGTCCACTTTTTGTCAAAATAAACCATGAGATTTCCTTAGGCTATGCTAGGAGCCATCACAACCCAAGGTCCCATCCTGCCACAGCCCCTAAGAAGTATAAAGCCCTTCAGTCAGGACTGCAGCTTAGCAGCAGCAAAGGGGATGGTGGTAGGCGGGGCTGTACTTGCACTCATACAACCGCTGAGGTTGGTGGGACACTGCCACTTCTGAAGTTGCTGAACAAAAATAAACATCCTGAGAGGTCAGTGCAGTGTACTTAAGCTCTGCAGTGCCCAAGGAGGTACCACCTCTCTCTCTCTCATGATTCAGGGAGGTGTAAGGTGATGAGACTGTAGAGGATTGCTCAGTGCCTACAGTTACGTGAAATGAACTTGGGCAAAGGAGCAGGGAAGGTGCCAAGACACGTCATGCTTTCTGCACAGAGGAGGGAGTACCTAAGAAGTACTTGAAATGTGTCATGAACCAAACAGGAGTAGTCCATAACTGCAGACTTGAACACCTGGAACTAAGAATTTCTAATATCCTACATAGCATATTTTTCTTCTTCAGTGGCATTCCTGATTTATTACTTTTTTCTCATGATGAATAACTGCGTTTGGTTTGGGTTTGCTGTATGTATATAAAAATGCATATTTTTTTTAATGTATTCTTTTCTTTGAGGGAGATCCACATATAATAATGTGGCTTAGCTCAAATTTGAACAGACACTTTCAATGTACTGTGTGCTTGGCTCCCTGCACTCATGACACCGCCTCACCACAGCTGTCAATAATCGTACTAAGGTAATTTTCCTGAAGGACAGAGTGCCACGTACTAACTTCTCTAGGGGCTCAAACTTGGATACAAATGACAACAGACAAATAGCTGGAAACATCTGAGTTGACCTTGGCTGTCACACGCACTGTGCACTGAGAGGGACGAAGTTTATTTAAAAGTTAAGAGTTTGTGTTGATTTAAGGAGAAAATGCCATTCCCTGGGACTGTCTGACATAAATATGAATAGGTAAAGAGATTCATCCAACCTTACAGATGATGGGGATGTGAGTGATGCCTGTGTCCTCCTCTTCCCTGGGAAAATGCACAACAGTCAATCAAATCAATCAAAGCATCACCAAATAATGAAATTCTTACTTGATGTTCCCTTGCCTGTACACGCTGAAACGACCTTTGGCTTCAGCAAGCAGTTTGTCCTTAGAAGAGTTCATAGTTGACCTCTGTGTGAAGCTGTTAAAGAAAGTCACCCAAGGATATGCAGAAAAAACTGGCTGTCATACAGGCATGCCAATCTTTCTGGCCTCACACTCACACTACGAGAGTAAGGAGAGGAAGACCCAATCCTCATCTCTCAGAGAGGGTTGGAGGTGACCATTTCTCCTCTCCTCTCCTGGGCACCATAGGAAGGGACTGACCATATGTTGGTACTGATGATGTTGTCTATCATCTAGGCCATGAAGGACAAAATTCTAGGTCTCCTTGGTTATCTTCCTTCCAGACTTGGACTCTCTCTGCTGTCAGGTAGCTCCACCAATGTGGCACAAAATGTTGGCATCAGGCAGAAAACTACTCAAATATCATGTTTTTTTTTAAAATTAGCATTATTTATTTGCCAGTAAAGACTGGTCAGGCGACAACTTGCATCAGATTTCTTTTGATGATATTTCTAGTTACTGATTTTCTGTTGAGACACGATTATTTAACTTTTTGCCCACGTCATAATGATGGTGATGTAGACTGAAATGGAATTGATTGTACTCATAGATGTTATAGTTTCGTCATGAGCTTACTGAATGCAGTGATATCTTGACAAGTTCTTTGAAAATTTATGAATTGGTGACAGGGGAAGTTTAATATTCTGATTTTTATAAAGCTTGATGGATTTCAAAAGCAATTAGACTACTTGGAAAATTTTATTTTATGATCTTTATGAAGCAAGATCATTTAAGCAATTTTTGAAATTTCATCATATCTTTTCGTTTCAACATTAAGTTAAATGGTAATGTAACAAGAAATCTGATGTATTTTATTAGATTTTGCTTTTTAAAGAAAGACTACACTGCGTATTTACTATCAGATCAGTAATTTGCTTCTGGAATCAGACTTTGCATGAGAAATATCAGCTCACAGTGATGAGATTTGTTTCCTAATACACTTAACCCCGATAATTGTAATGATACGTGGCGTGTTGTCATGGCAAATATCACACAGCAATGCTTGGTAGTGCACAACAGCAAAGATGACGAAAGGTTGTGTTGAGACAAAGAAAAGAGTCTCTTTCATTGCTCTGGCATCAGCGCTTTCAATGCCAAAGGGGTTTTGGTCTGAGTGTTTATAGAGATGGCAATACTTTGAAATGTTCCGCATACAAAATGAATGGGTGTTTTTATAATCTATATGGGTAGGGCTCCTTTTGAGGACTAAGTGGACTAAATACCGGTCTAAAAATAGACCCACCCATCTTCTTGAAAAGTTGGTGCAAAGATTATAGTTTAGTACTGCACTCAGGGGCCAGAAGTAAATACAATTAATAATATTGGACAATGGAGAAAGGCATTCAGGATGGGTTTTCCAACAGGAAGAGTCAACCCAGAAATCACCAACACAACGGCCTTTATATCGTGTATCTCTTTAAAGTTTGACACCAACATCTAACTCCAAAGCTTTGACATTTTATAAATCTGTCAGCTCAGATCACAATAGGCAAGATTGACATATATTTATCAGTATAATTCAGAGTGTGATGGTCCCTTAAGTGGATCCTTCCATATGGATGGACGCTAAATGTCTCCTGAGGATTTTATTCAGATGAAATGTTTGACCTGCCACCTCTGCAGAGATTAATTCAGTGGACACAACTGCTGGATACTTGGAGAAATTATCTGTTCTCAGGTTTTACAAATGGAAAAAAGAGATGCAGTCCCAGCTTCTAATTTTCCACCTGGAATATAATAAGCCTGGCAGATACGGTATGGAAAAAGAGCTTCCATTTCAGAGTTAGTCCCATTCAAAATGTCTTAAGTGATCTTTTGCATTCAATTTGTTTATGGTTATAAATTTTGGCAGTCTAGAGTCTTTTATTAATGGTGGTGGAGGCCTTGGAGGACAAGCTGCAAGAGAATGGTCTCCAAATGTGCAAACCTAATAGGCATGTTTGGTGTGTTCTTGATTCATTTGAAGAGATGCTCTATTGGAAAGAAGTGCTGCCAACACACATGGAAAGGACTGTGCCCCTCAGATCTTCTTCCCATTTTGAGATGGCTCATTGGCAAGACAACTAGATGCAGGCAGCTGGGTGAGTATATTTGGGCAGCAATTTTGATAAAGGAGGTCGATGCATGTATGCGTCAGAGCTTTATGGTACACAAATAGATTTCACAGTGGTGGCCATGCTATGGTTGAGGGACAGATTAGATGGGCTCACGCATGAGCAGCAGCTGCAGATACTCAGTTTCCCAGATCTGCTCTAGGCCTTTCTGGGGCTGAGTCAGCCAGTTGTGCACATGTGTCGTATTATGCATGGTGGTGTTCTTGCTTTTTATTTTTATTGACTCCATATTATCTGCTATAAATTCTGACTTTGCAATGATGAATCATCTCATTGCCTTCTACAGTCTCCCTTTCCTATGGTGCAAGACAGATTTAAATTCAGTCAGTGCCTACTGACATCATCCCAATTTGTTTTTATTTCCTTGGATGCCACCCTTTAACTTAGAGCACTAAGTTTACTGATAGAGCTGCACAAGAAAGTTACTACTTGGTCATTCCTTTTTATACTAAATTCTTTATAGAAGCACTGCTGTTTCTGAAAATCCCCAACCAGCAAGGTCCCCATAGAAGTTTCTTCATTTAAATTTGAGGGTATGGCAGCATTTAAAATTACGTCACCTACCTGTATTCACCCAACTGGGTCATCAAAACCTTTCTTTCACTGTTCTGCAGCTGCAGCAAATACCTCATGTGAGGCTGCTGGGGACCCCCAGTCGCTCATGATGAGTTGGGAGTGCACACACACACAGTGCTCTATGCACTATACCAGAAGTATTTTGATGACTTCTCCTGCAAAGAGAGAAAATGGATTTGAGGGAGAAAAGTTTATAATGACCTCTGCCTGCAGCCCAACCCCCTTTTATTTTAATTATAGCAGGCTGTGATTTGGAGCAATATAAATTTCAAGATGGATGCAAATCTCCACTCGGATGCCGATCTCCACTCAGCAGAGAGGAGCTGCAGGGCTTTCCCTGGCAAATATTTCTTCTACCGCTGTGCCAAATCATGTTAACACCTTTATCTAGGCAAATAGCCTGTCCTTGTCACATGTAATACCTCAGCGAAAATTTCAGCCTGAAAGCTCCAACATCAACCAAAAAAAATTCAATATAATCAGTTCACACATGGGATACCTCCAAAATACAAATGCTGCAAACAGAATTGGAGAGTTAGAGTTAGATTTCTTTGAATTTTCAGAAGCTGTTTGTCTTGTCTGATCTTGCCCTTCTTTACATGCAGTTCCCAGTCCCCTCTCTGCATCTGTGTATTCATGTGTATTTACTGCACACATGCAGAGGTACGCAAATTTTATCTTTCTTTTTTTATCTTCCTCCAAACTGCAGTTTTCTCAATATTTTGTTTGATTTGCACAGCAAAGAATACTTTTTCCTCTACAAAATAAGCAAAGGAGGTGCAGAGTCCCATGCCTGTATCTGGGATATGCCATTTTAGTTATACATAATTGTAGCTTTATTTTTATTTAATTTCTTTTGGTTCTCTGTTAATATGCATACTGTGCTGCTAATCTTGATGATGACTTTTTCCAGAGGATGCTTAGCCAGTACAGAACTCTGACCTGTCCCCTCACAATGGTAAAGACATATCATTCCTAAGGCAAACTCTTTTTTCTGCTTGCTCCAATTCAGCCTAACCATCTGCATAATGCACACCTATTTTTCATATTTCATTGCTGCTGTGGTCAGACAGTGTGGTGGACCGCACAAGCACGTCATCAGGTCATTGCCAGGTCTATTTGCAATTGTAGTTCTCAGCAAATTACCCTGAACATTATGGAATCCGCAGAGAGCTTTTCGCTCATCTCCGAAGAGCCCGAGGTCTTTTTGTTTTATTTCTTACCAGACACAGGATAACACTGGAGCTCAAAAATGAAAAGTGTTCATGTGTCAGGAGAACTTCACATGGAAAGCCAGTGCAGGCCAATTGTATGTCGTGTTATTTCACAGACCTGATACAACATTTTAAAAATCTCTTGACTGAACACACATACCTCTCCCTGTAAGTGCTTCTTGTGCTCCTCGGCCTGAGCTGCACCTTCTTTAGAAATGAGTAGTTACAGTTCCACCAACATAAACAGAGATATAGTGATTTCCAGTAGCTAAAGCTCTGCTTGTTCTTTACATAAATACATGCAAAATACTGCATTCCCTGACCTAGTCTGTCGATTTTGCAGCATATAGCGAAGAACTTAAGGATGGATGGAAAGCATCTGGAAGTGGAGTTTTAACTATATGAAGGAAATCTTTATTGGAAGAATGTTGGAGAAAGCCTGTATCTTCTGCAGTATTCTCCCCAGCTACCCTCCTGCCACACTGATTTTTACCTATAATGGGTATCTCAGATAAAGGACTTCACCCTCTTCCCCGAAGTACAGCAGATTTCCAGTAAGATACCTGTATATGTGAACATGTACATGTGAGTAGAGACAGGGAGTGCTTACTCACATGTATATTTTACATGACAGGTGGGTCAGAAGTGGTGAACAGAGTTTGTCATAAATAATAAAGTATAATTACACTAGGAAAAGAAGAGGTTGGTATTGCCTGATTTGCGTATTTGTGTGTGCCATTTCCAGCATGTTATGAGAACTCAGTGGGTTTTGACTGATTGCTTTGTCCTCACTTCCTTTGGTGTGACTCCATCAGCTTCTTTATTACTGAACCAATATACCTGAGTGTGCCATTATACAAATATTAGTTTCCATGCTTTGTTATACAGATGTGACACAGAGTGGAAACAATCTGATGCTGAGGCCAAACATGAAGTAGGGATTGGGGTTACCAAAGATCAGTGATCAGGACAACACCCTCTAGTTACTCTAGGGGTTTCTGGTAAATATTTTCTTTTCTTTTTCCCCTTTAAAAATATATATTTATTAATACAATGATTATGAAACACTCCATTCCTATTCAAATCCTGAGCAGCGAACCAATAGCCAGAGATATTTCATAATACTGGTGAAAATTTACACTATCAATCACTTTTCTGTAGTAAGAGTGTTTTGGGTCTTACCAGGCAGGAATGTGTCTAAAGCTCTGCTGGTGCCATGTGCTGAACAGTCTGCAAAAGTGAAGACTCGATGCCTGTGTGAGGTTTGGGATTTATTTTTTTTTTTTCCTATGACTATGTTTTAAAGCTGGCCACAGTTTCCTGTGAAACCTCCACGCTCACTGCATGCCTTAGCGTCATTTCCGTGGGACTCCATGTGTCAAAAGCTAGGCTGGTGCCTGCAGCCTTGCTTTCCCCTATACCTGCCTCACGGTGCCAGCACCCAGTGAGGGATGGAAGACCCTGTATATCCCTGGTGTTCAAAGCCACATCTGGTACACAGCAAGAGGCTGTCAGAAGTTTGACAACAATAGCACAGAAATGTGCTATTTGAGGGTCTCGGACTCATTGTTTCAAAAGGTCACAGAGATAGAGTTTAGCAAGATTCAAATTTGTGGTCAGCGTTGCATGAAAATGGGCCTGCTGAGAAGTAAATATTCAGAAAAATATTTAGAAAGGTTGTAAAGTGCCAAGTTTTGAAGATTTAAACCAATCTTTATGAGCTGGCAGGATATCTCTGAGGGAAACAATTTATCCTGCCAGAAGTTTCTTATAAATGCTGCTAAATGACCAGTGTCAGAGTCAGCCAATGGGGTCTGTATAAGCTGACCACTGGCCTGACTGATTTTTAGGTACTGAGCAAAGAAAATAAAATTAAATTGAAGATTAATCCATGTTATTTTGTTGTGACCACAACTAATGTGACAGACGTGATGTACAGTTGCAGCAGAGAAAGCAAAACCATTTTCATGAAAAATAGAACATGCCAACCAAGAAATGACTCAGTCTTTGCAGCATTTCAATAAAAATATCTTCAAGACTCTGCATGGACCCACCTACACTGATACATAGTGTGAGTATCTTAAGATGTCTAAACTTTTCTCACAATCTCAAGTCAAAAGGAAAACGTTCATTAAAGGAAAAAATGGTGAAAAAGATTTAAACACTTTTGAAAGGCACTGTGCTGATATCAAAGTGCTTTGCTATCTGAGAGCAAGCACAAAGTAAATGGACAGATTTCCCTACACTGATGCAGTTACACACCTTGCTTTGGTCCCAAGAGACTATCCCACCCAAGGGTGAGTATTTTTCCACTGGGGAGACCAGGCAGTGCCTGCTGTAGCCCATGATGTGAATGATTATCATGCCACTACACCCAAACTGAGCCTGCATATGCTCCCATCACCTGTTGGTCAACTGCCAGGCATCAGCCCCCTCCATTTGGGCTAGACCAGCTTTGCCCTAGTGACCCAGGGAGATGTTTGTATCTCATTTCTGATGCCTTGAAACAAAACCCTCTCCTTGCTCAGCTGCCACTAGAGTTCCCCACACTCCCCCAGTGCTTGCTCAGTAGCACTGCACACTGCCTCGGCGCTTGCAGGGCACCCTGATAACAAGCTGATCTGCACATTACAACTGGTGGACCCTCTGTTTGATGGACAGCAGACTTCAGCATTTTTTGTTTCATCCTGGTGAGCCTCCTTCTGCCAGGCTGTAGCTCCAGGGACACAGGTGAACAAGGACCTTGTGCACCAGCTGGGCACCTATGAGGACATTTCAAAGCAAGGAGCCATAGAGGGCACCAGCTCCTCGCACCAGAAGAAAGCTCAGCATTGATGGCCATCACCTACACGTGGCTGGAGCGCCAACAACCCCACCATCCAAGACCTAGTGAAAAAACCCTAACCTTTACTTATCAGTAAGGTGAGCCTAGATAAACACCGAAGTACAGAAGCACTGCAGCAGTTTACATGGAGAAAATGCATCCTGCTTATTGTTACAGCTCTCAGTAACATCAAGGAAGCTTGGCTGGAGTTCATCTCTTTACTCCAGCTAGTGTGTTTATTCTCATCTTGTCTGTAAAGGTGTTAAACAGATTTTCCATCTCACTTTGTGGTTTTGACACTTGTATGACAGGGTTTTTTTTCCTGTGCACAGGTTTTTCCTGCAGCTACAATCTCCACGCATAGCTCAGGAAGCCAATGATGCTTAGTTTGGAGGTTTGGGTCTCCTTGCCTCTGCCACTCTGACTGGGGTCACCTAGCCCTGTTGTAGCTGAGAAACCCATGTATGTAGCAAGTTACTTCTTTACTGTGAAAGGGTCTGTCCTGCGTGTGCAGGCAAGGGAACATCAAGTAAGAATTTCATTATTTGGTGATGCTTTGATTGATTTGGGAGTGAATCTGGGAGTTTTAACAGCCATTTAATGCTGCTCTTGAGGAATCAGAGATCTCTCACTTTGGTGGGAAGAAACTCTACAATTCTTTTCACAATTCCACTCTAGTTTCCCTATATACGCCTTTATTTTAAGATAATCTAGGCTGCCAGACATAAATTACTATAGGACAGTAATTACTACTCAATTAAGAAAAAAAAAAAAAAAAAAAAAAGAGAACAAATACAGAGAAAGGTTGGGTTTTTTCTGCTTGTAGTGATGTCCCCTCACTCGGTGTACTTGTGACTTGTTATTGCACTGTCTGCTTACCAGCTCAGTAGACAGAGTCCAGAAGCCTGCTGAATTAGGTAAGTGCATGGTTATTTTTAACCAAGTTGAACGTTACACGTTTGTATGGCATGTTGTGTAAGAGATATACGCTGGTGTCATATGACATTCTGTCCAGACACTTGTCCTAACTTTAGCTCTAAATTTAACCTGAGAGAAGTAGGGCAAATAATTAAATGTCAGCCCTGAAAAACAAACCTGTTGCATTGTGATTTGAACTTAAAGGAGACATAAAGTTCTGGTCCTCTTGCATGTGTGCTCAAAGCATTCAGAGCAGGACAATGAAGTGGCATTATAAAAGACAGTTCATTTAATCAGGGCTTTAGATGCAATATTTGTTACACATTAATTTGACAGCACAGCTAAAATGGCACTGGGTAAAGAGAGATGATGGTGCTATGTCTTTTATCACAACCTATTCTGGTTCTTTCACTGTTGTTGTCTGCACAGCAACCAATGATGTCCCAGTCCTGGCCATCTCATCAGGGGGACCAGGCCAGTGTAGCATGGCAGCAGTCAATGTGGATGACAGATTGAGTTTCTGAACTCCATGGCAGCAAACCCACTTCCAGTTGGAGTGACCAGAAGCCACCTTCAGCATCCATCCCAAGCCAGGCTGGAGCCCATCTCTCAGGAACCAGACCCAACTACTACAGGTACAAGGGTCCTGCTCAGCTTTGCCCCTCTGGTAGCACATCCTAGCATTAGTTTAACTCCAAACATACAGAAAGTTGTAATTCCTTGAACTTCATTGTGCTCCAAGTTATGAACATTTCTGCAAGTTGCTGAAAGTAGGTAGGGGCATCCTTAGTTTTTTGAGGGCTGTGACAGTAGTTAAGCAAAGACAGATCCACATCTAAAAAGCCTGTTGTCATGCTGTTGAGGGAAGGAGAGCAATGCAATAGATCTTATTGTATACAGCAAGCACAACAGTTAGAAACAGAACAGTCTCAAAAGAATTTGAGGGTAGCAGAGAAAAGCATCAAGAGAGGTTTTGTTCATAAACTAGCCTAAGGAATTGAATGGAAAAGTAAACACCCGTTGTATATTTCCAAAGACTGATTTTAAAAACCTGTGGAAAGGTGGTTTCTCAAAATGAATTTTACTTTTCCACCTTTGCTGTTTTGGAGTTACTGTTTTTCCCAGGAACTTTGCTATTCACAGTACCTTGTGTCTCTTGCTGCCATTCTCATCCTCCTGCTTCCCTGCAAGAGAGCCTTGGAGCAATGGGGTTGGCAGCAACATCTCTGAATTGTGTGGATTTTGTAAAGGTCAAGGAAAAGATAAGTCTCTCATTAAAATTCTTACTAACATACATTATAACACAAGATAAATGATATTTGCACAGCAAAGAGTGACTAAAAGATAATGTTTATGCTTTCCCTCTTCCTCCAAGGAACATGTGTTTGTTTATGTAGTCTTTGGGTTGTGTTCGCTTTGTATTAGCATTTCATGTTCCCTCTGACTGATTCCTCTTTCAGTTTGAGTCGGTGGATGTGACCTTATGATGACATTTGCAGAGAGGCAGTGACTGCAGTAGCTGTACGCTCTTTCAAAGCAGCGCATGTCCAGGCTGAGTCATCAGATACATGAAATGGGGCTTAGGATCCTGGATACTTCGTGTCCTCCGATGTGCTGATGTTGTATTTCCAGCAGTGAGGACTCTGTTTTGTTTGTACCTGGAAGGTAAAAATTTTCTGCAAGAAGCCACTGTGCAGAGGTAGAAGCTGCCCACTGAATCAAGGTCCACCCTGACTTGGGGGTGTGAGTCAAAAGTCGTTAGCGTGGGATAAATTCCTCCAGAGAAGGGAATTGTGTTGAGAGTAGAGTGATCTCAAAACAGCTCCTTCTTTGCAGCAGTGAAGTATTTAGGCAGCAGAGTCAGCAAGAAGTAACGTATATTGTATTCCCTCCCCCTGGGCATGTGTGACATCCTGCACCTTTTCCCATACAAGTGCCTCTGGCTCTTTGCCTCTCTCAGGGTGCTGGGGCCAAAGCAATCATTAGTTCTTGCAAAGGAAATTGAAACCATCTTCCCCTGAGGGAGTTTCTATCTTCTCATTGTTTGAACATGGGTTGTATAGCGGGAGGCACAGGAGGGTTGCTTTTGGTTCTGATGCTTACATTTAATCGTTGGGAGTATCTGATAGAAGCACAGCATGGCAGCACTGAACGCAAAGCTCTGCTTTCTGCAACATGACTGTTAAAGGTACAGAGATGTGTGCCCTAGATCTGTGTTCTCAGGGAAATATGCCACCTATTTTGCTGTCTTTCTACAGTAAAAACATTGAGACAAGACACAAGTAACAAGGGAAAAATTCAAGGTCATTGGTGCACAGAGCAGTATGCTGTTCTGTGGCAAAGTATTACAAGGATTTTCTGTCCAGGGACAGTTACTGTCACAACTAATCAGTATTTTCTTCCTTTCAGAACAGCCACCCATGAGTTATGTGTTCAGGTGCAGTAGAGTTGCTCATCATTGGTGGCTATGCGGACAAGAATACAGTTTGTGTGAATGTCCATTCTCACCTGCATTTCGTCGTATTTTGGCACATCTGTGGCAGCTCTGCACACAGAATGAGCCTGTTACAAGCTCATTGATCTCCTGGGATGCACAAATGAACAATTGCTTGATCCAGTTTTGTCTTAAAACAAACCAGCCCTCAGTGATGCTGACAGGTGACTTAATCGAACTACTGGGAATAGAGACTCCGAACAAACCAAACACTTAAGGAAATGTTAAATACACTTTCTTAGCCTGACTTCTGCTCACAATTATGAGAAAACATGAAGAACAGATCAAATCTTGCTGTTTGTTTCTCTATTTATTATTTCAATGTGGTCATGCTTCTTTGTCTTCTCTCACTCTTAATACGCTTTTATTGCCCTGTTTGTGAGACCCTAGCTGACTCCCTCATCAGCAGGAGTTGGCTATTTCCATCATTTTCTTTTTAAAGAGAAAGCAAACAGATCTAATATGCAGCATCTGAGTTTGAGATCTGTCCCAGAAAATTACATAAATTTATGTATTTATTTTTGCAGGTGACATTCTGTAATCTCTTTGAATGTCTTGGGGTTAAGCTGAAAATGCAGATCCATAACTGTGCATGCCCTAAGGGAAATATTAACAAATCTGATGCAAAGCTAATAAATCATAACGATTGTTATTATTATGTTTTTGATGTGTTGTAGTAAAGCCACAACATTATTTTATTGCAAAAAAAAAAAAAAATCAACCCCCAAACATATGGTTTCATTGCTATATAGTAATATTTAATTAATATTTCAATCTTCTATGAGGTCTTCCTCTGGCAATACCAAAGTATTTCACAGACACTAATTGAATAAGGTCTTATTCAGCAACTTCTGTCCATATAAGTAGTCTTATTGGCTTCCCATCAGCAAGAAATTTTGGACTCTTCTCCAAAGTTAATGCATTTGATTATTTCCACTGTGCTAGTGTAGAATGTGAGACAGAGAAGTTAAATGATTTACTGAAGACAAAAGAGAGATTTAGTGGTATCTGAAAATAGATCTGAAGCAGAGCCCTGTACTTTTATTGGAAAATGGTGGAACAGCATTCACAGGAGCCCAAAACACATCAAAGGGGTGCACAGGGGTTTGCAAGGAAATCCAGGAATGTGGGAGGGAACGGAATTGCAGTGTGGTGTGAATGGCATGGGGAACCACCTGCAATGTGCATAGCTGATGGCACTTTCAGCCCCAGTATCTTTTTTAGAATAGAGCAGTCCATCCTGGAATATGTAGGCACCCATGCCTCTGCCAAATGTGAATCTGCATCAAAATATTGACATTTTTCCTTGAGTTCAGTAGGACATCAAGCCAGACATAAGAGTGCCAAGGGTGTGGATCTGATGAGACTGCCAAAAGGCAAGCAGTGTTAAATGTGGGAGATACTCAATCTTGGTTTTAAGCCAAAGCTGGTTACAATCTTAAAGTAATATCAGGGAAAAAAAAATGTGCTGGGTTGTTTAAAAGTCACAGAGGGGTAGCTGCTATGTTTTTAAGTGTGTAAGAGGTTCATACCCTGGATATGGCATCCAGGGCTCCTTCGTCTGCCACAGTAGTTGCTACTGTCCTTAACTTTGGACAAAACACCAGTCCTAGCACTAGTACTGTTGCTGTACATTGACAAGACAAAACCTCTCTAAAACTCCCTTTGGAATTTTAGAAAACAAGCATTCCCTATTACAGCACTGGGTGCATGGGGGATCCTCCTCCTAATGTGTATACTCAAAGATGCTCAATACTTTGTTTATATTAATGCATATCCCTCAATTTTCCAGGAACAAGTATACATATTTATGCTTTGTCTCAGAATTTATTATCCTAAGGATCCTCCCCTTTGCACAGACTCAGTTTATCATCTCGGTGGTCGAGGTGGTCTTCTAGGACCCTCTGGTGGTCGTTTTTACTTGTCCCCTGGGTAAGTCCTTGAGTTTTAATACCAAATAATGGTATACTTGGTTTATATGCCAACTTGCAGGTTGCAACACTTTGCCTGAATGGGTTTTTATCTTGTTCAAGTAGTTTGCTGCTCCTGTCCTTGTAGTTATCTCATTCCTGCCTTGCTCTACTAACTTTATTAAACAATGCTTCCACTATTCCTGGCCTTGCTCTTCTATCTTTATTGAACAATGTTTTAATTTTGTTGATTCAGCATCCAGCACTGAGGGGCAGACAGTTTTGCGGGCAGCAGAGGAGGTGGACATGTCAGATACTGACCATCCTGTCATGCTGGAGCAAGTCAGATTGAGGAGCAAGTATAGAGATGGAATGACGCTGGTGATCCTGAAAGACCCTAAAAGCAAAGCAGGTGAGTCAGAGGGATCACCTCTTAGTGGATAAGGTCTTGCTAAATTGGTTCTCTTCAAGATTGCTCTTGTTAAGCCTTAGCCAGGGGGGTGTTTATGCACTGACAGGGTGAGTACAGCTAGCCTGGGGCTTGACAAGCAACGCCAAAAGGAAGCAGATCCACTGAAAGAAAGGAAAGATCCACTGAAATCTAGGCTTTATTATCTTTATATGCAAGGTTTTGCCATGGGAATTGATGAAGAAAAAGCTGAAGGAAAAAGCATAGGCATCATTTTGATACTGTATAATACTGTTTTGCTTCATTTACTATATTAACTGGACAACTATCATGAAACCTTTCCAAACACATTATTAGCCCCATGTTCCAGCTAATCCAACAACGACAATTCTCCTGTATGTGCCTGACTGTTTTCTTCTAGCTCATCCCTGGAACAGTGCTATCTCCCCTTGGCCAGCTTGCCTTCTGCCAGATGTGGGGAAGTTGACTACCGTTTCTTATCAATGGCCTCAAGGAATCTGAGATAGGGTCTGTCGTTCACATTTACGTAGTACGAGAGCAGGTCTTTTCCAGTAGTAAGCTCTTACAAATATGACTTGGAACAGGTTCACATCTGCTTTTAATGTTTGGAATCCTGAAGTTTCAAACTTGCAGCCTTAAAAACATACGAACCACTCTAAAGCATCAATAAATACCCACATAATGTTTGCCTGTTTCATTTAACAAACAGCAGCTAAAAGAAAAGTAAATTGAGCTCCTTCTACTCCAAGCAAATAAAATTCTTCAGGACAACATATTTTACTTCAAAATTATATGGCAATCTTTTTTTTTTTTCTCTTTAGGTTCCAGAAACATGTCCATATATGGTCTTCTTGTCAGGGACAATAAATAATGATGTAATAGAAAGGTCAACTTTGTGTCATTTAGCTACAGGATGCTTGATGAAGTGAAGTTCTTCAGATAATACAACAAAAAAGAAGTTTAGGATGGATAAAAGTTTCTGCTGTGCATCTTCAAACAGGAAATCTGAGATTCAGAACAACTTATATTTTGGCTTGTATTCGCTGATCATGGGGTGATCCAGAAATAAACTCCAGGCTTCAAAGTGAGAGTGTTTCAAAGCTGTCCTGCAGTTGATCGAAACGTCCAGGCAAAGCAGGGAGATGAATACCAGTGAGGACTTTCTGAATTAAGACTTAATCAAGGAGATAATCCTTTTCAACAGTAATATTACCCTTTTATTTCAGAACAAAAAGGTAATGCAAATATGCATGTTTTTAACTTATTGTAGCTTTTTTTTTTTTATCTGCCAGTTTGCTATGTCTATGCAAATATTTATTCCTATAGCCTAACATCCTAATGCAGTCTTGGGAGTTTTGTGGTTTGCTTTTGGGCTATGGTTTTTTGTTGTTGTTGTTTGGTTTTTGTTGGGTTGTTTTGTTTTTTTTTTTCCAAATAAGCCATAGAACACTCCCTGGTGTTAAGCAGAACTGTAGTTCTGCCATTTTCTTATTTTTATTTTAGTTGTAGTTGATGCTTATACCTTTATCCCTGAAATAACTTGCTCAGAAATAATTGTCTTGTTGTTACAATGCATTAAGGTACAATGGGATGTCTAAGTCTGAGCGTGGAGGCAAAAAAAAATAATGACACCAGCAAATGATTTCTTTCATGTATACATTTCCAGTTGGTATGACACAAAGCTGATATTGCACTGAATGCTGTGTGAAATGCTTTCTGAAAAGAAAGAAAAGCTTGCAGGTGTATGCATTTCCAGTACAGAATTTGCACAGAATCATGATTTGATGGCATCATAACACATGCCAGACTGATAGGTGACCTGTTTTGACAGTTGGGACTGGACAAGGCAATTTGTTTGCTTGGGGGAGTCTTTTGAGAAGCCTGACTTTGCTCCTTCAGCACTGGGCTAGAGCTGGAGTGGTTTGCATAAGCTGTCATTACAAAATATATTTGCCTGTTGCTGCAGCTGGACAGCATGAGGTGTCATTCTCCTAACATCCCAGCTCTGGCAGATCCGATGGGCACCGAAACCTTTCTGTTTTTCAAAAATCATTTGTTTCTCAGCAGTAGTTGTCCAATTTAATGTCCTTTGAGAACTGCAAAGATATATCTGGAAACTGACCTAAAATCCAACAAAAATGTGCGTACTTTAAGACCTGCAGACTGCTCTAGTTGCCATTGCCAGCAGAGGATCTGGCCTGAAAGGTGCCAGTAAGAACTAAAGTGGAGGCTTGGTTTTCTGTAAAGGGTTCCAGCCCTCTTTACCTTCCCTCACATGTGCTACTGTTGCTCTCAGAAGTAAAAAGGGAAACACACAGAAAGGCAAATGCGGATCTGTACAAACTGGGGCTCAATCATTGCTTGCAAAAAGCAAAAAGATCAGGCTGCTCCTCTCCTTTCTCTTTTGCAGTCTCCAAAAAGAGTTGGTTTTGTTTTTAGAAATGTAGTTTATCACACCCTGAGCCATAAATACTGATGTCCTGTATTGAGTTACAAACTGACTGGGGTAAACTGAGTGCAAAGGCAGGCAAAGTCCCTGGCTCTGCTCCCTTAATGACCTTGTCACTCACCTGCCACCCTCCTCTGACAGCAAGAAGTAATTCTGCTAATTCTGCTGCCTGGGATCTATTGAAGGAGGACATGCAGCCTTGCTAAGCTTTTCTTTAAGGAAGTGCTATCAATGGGGACCAGTTGTTTCAGATGCTAATAGTATTGAATAGCACGGTTCTGCATGCTCAAAGCCAGCTGTAATCCTTGTTGTTTATTTATGTTGCATCAGGGATCAGAGGCCCATTCTACCAAGCCCTGTATGTTGACAGAGCTCGCAGTCCAAATATAATAGCAACCTAATTGCATTTGTCTGTGGCTTTTGCCATAGTGTGAGTGGTTACTAACAGTCACCCTGGTGAGTAATACCGTTGGTTTCGAAGATCTGCCAGGTACAGCTGCTCCTCCAAGCAGGACAGAGCATTGCAGCCTGGACCTGCCACAAGCATTTAATTTCTGACCTTACCTTCAGGTCACTGGATGCCGCTAAGACACCTCTGCATGGCACAGGCCTGATCTCTATATCTAAATAAACCAACTTGTGCTGAAATAGAGGTTGCAAAATTAAGAACCAGGATCAGGCCCTATGGAGAAATGATGATAAACTTAGAGCTAGAAGGTCCTGTCAGATTCAGCTACTAAATGGCATCATAGGCAGCAGCATCCTAACATGTGTCTCTGCTGAGGGAGATCAGTAATGAAGCCATTCAGACCTGACGACAAAGTGATCTCTAAGGAATAAGGGCACTATACCCACAGCTTTAAAAATCGCATTCGGCTCAGTGCTGTGCACTCCCTGCCTGGGAGATGGGCTCTTGGGCTGCTAGAGAAGTGCAGGGCACAGCCAAACATCGAAACCTCTCGCCAAAACCTGGAATTAGGGTGAACAGTAAACCCAGCATTCAGCTTCTAAATCTGATTCCAATGCTTTACACCTAGAGTAAGCAAGCTCAGAGCAAGCAAACAGGTTAAAGCTGCGTTTAGAAAGACCACTTTGGCTGGATTTTTCTTATTCAAACTGAGTCAACCATTCCTAGCAACCCAGCCTGATTTTTTTTCACACCTTTGTCACAGAAGCTTACAACTTGTAGCACATCAGTCTAGTGGGCTTTCACAAGGTTGTAGCAGTTGACCACTGGCCACAGATGGAACTACCTTAGGCTTGCTATGCCAACTGAGCCAGGCTGAGTCCAGGTGGCCACAGCAGTGCCAAGTGGTGCCACCAAGCTCCACTGCAGCCAAAGAAGGTTAAACTTAATCCATCAGTGTTCCAGCTGAGGGCATGAGCTCAGCCATTACTGCAGCTCAGCTGGCTCGCCAGGGATTGTTTACAAAAAAGCCCTGAATCTGTGCCTGAACCCTGTGGCTCTACAGCTTCAGAAAAAAAGTATCTCCAGGTGGAAGGGGAAGGTGATGGCTCTGCTCTGTTTAGGGCCACCTCACAGGGAGCTGTACAGAGGAGGCATATGTTGTACCTCCTACCAAACTCAGACACACCACACAGGTCAGTCTGTGGTAGGGGAGGCAGGTGAAGGGAAGTGAGCAAGGCTTGAAGACCAACTGGAACCATCTCTGCCAAGAGATGACCTTGGCTATCAGGACTAACCCCAACATCTCCTGCACCTTCATTGGGTTTGTGCCAGTTAGATGAACAGAACTGAAAGCTTTCTCTATTTTAAGCCCCATGATGTTTCTTGATGCAGCATGAGTCAGTGGCAGGAGCTGCAGCCAGCACTGTTGTTTCTGCACTCTGTGGGACTCCTGTCAAAATATTTAGATTACTGAGGATCACCAACATGCAGCAGAGGTTCTCCCTTTTCTCTGGGAGTGGGTGGGACCCAGTTAACCCATACAAAGAATAAGAGGGTGAAATAAGAGTTATCCCCAAAATCAAAATCTTCCTTTTCCCTCTCTATACCTCAATGAGGTGTGAAACGAAAGAAGGAAGGAAATGTCCAGAAATGGCCTTTATGCCCAGATCCATAGGATATATAGTGAGGCACCTAAATTAGTTAGCCCTTCTGTGCCAGAGTGTAGATTTGCATTGGCAGTGGTCTCCTGTACATTCCTCAAATTCCTGACTGCCCACAAAGGGACTCTGACACAGCTCAGAAGCATGGTGAGGCTGGACCCCCTGCCTGCTTTGCCTCCTGTGCTCTCAGGATGCTGGTGGTGGGACTGAGGAGGTTAAAGAGGAGGGATCTGTGACCTTTTCACCACCGGTACAGGTTGCCCTGGGAGAGGAGCACTTATGTCTCCATTCTTGCCTCCTCCCAAGAGTCATTGTGCATCACCTCCATTAGGAGCTTAAGATCAGATCCTGCCCTCTCCATTAACTGCTTAGCTTAGATCTCTGAGTCACCATCAGGGCCACGTCCCTACATTTAGGCATTGCAGTGCTGGATGTTGCAGACAAGCCTTCTGATTCCAGCCTGTGGGTTTCACACATCAGCAGCGCACCAGTCACGGAGTGAGTATGTAGACTGATGGTCTATGAAAGGGCTTCCCAGCATGCCAGGAGCTGAGCGAGCCAAGCAGCAGCAGGAACTGCTGGGAAACAAAAGCTGTCATGGTTCTTGGCCAGGGGCGGGCTGGAGTGCAACCAAGAACAGGTACTGAAATGGCTGGGGCACAGGGCTATCCATATGAAGCAGTTCCATATGGCAGCTATCAATCAGCAGTTTGATGTCTGGGATTGATTCCTTGGGGCAGCGAGAGTCCTAGCAGAGCTGAGGCACACCACCTCCCACTGGAAAAGGTAACCAACATTAGCCATGAGAAATCTGGCTGAAAATTAAAAAAGAAAACCCACCAAAACCAGGTTGTGTTGTTTACAGCAACAGAAGGTTTTATTTTGGCAGTTTTCATGGCTGTTAAACACACCCCTTATTGTAGCAAGTCATAATGTCAGTCTGAAATCTGCTGGGCTTCTCTTTACCCTGAACTCTTCCCACTTATCATGGAATCATAGAATCGTTAGAGTTAAAAGGGACCTTAAAGATCACCCCTTGTCCTATCACTCCATTGCCTGACAATGAGTCCCTCTCCAGCTCTCCTGTAGGCTCCCTTCAGATACTGGAAGGCTGCTATAAGGTGTCTCCCGGAGCCTTCTCTTCTCTGAACAGCCCATGCTCCCTCAGCCTGTCCTCACAGGAGAGGTGCTCCATCCCTCTGATCATCTTGGTGACCCTCCACTGGACCCGTTCCAACAGTTCCATGTCCTTTCTATGTTTCTATGTTCTCTTCCTCTGGGGTGTGCTTGGAGTCTGAGGTGGCTGTTGATGTGTGAGATATCAGCCTTTTGAAGTGAACGGCTTAAATCCAAGATTTTAAGGTAATTATTACTTGATTCAAGCTCTTGCAGTTTCTTTGAACTCTGCATTAATTTCTTTTTTAAAAATTACGGTTAAAGAAACAAACAGGAGTGTCCTGACATGCACAGGTACAGCTCTGTTGCCAGTTGGGGTTAGGGCCGCCTCTTGGCTGTGCACACAGCAGCAAGGACTGCTAGAGCAGGGCTATCTCCTGGCATGCTGGACCCTGCTGCCACTGATGGAGGTGCCAGTCCCTGGGCAGCCAGGCTGCCCCAGGCATTTGGTGAGTGGGGGACAGAGCCCCAGCCTGCTGGAGAGGGCAGCTGCAGGTGGAAGAGGAACTGAAGGCTTTGCTCCATCAGTGGTGCCCGGAGGCAGGTTCTGAGCAGCAGGAGGCTGGACTGGCTCTGCCAGCCTCATGCTTGTGGCTCTGCCAAATGGTCCAGCTCAGCTTGGCCAGTGGCCGGGCAAGTTACGGCTGTAGGAAGCTAGAGACCAGCCCTGCTGTGGCATCACTGGGGCAGGGACTGACAGCTTCCAGGATGGATTTTGCTGGCAACCCCATGGGTGCACCCAGCCAGCCCCTTACCACTCTGAGCCTGGAAGACATGCCTCCTCAGTGCCTTTCTACTAGCTCCCTGTCCTGTCCATGGGCAGTCTTTAGTCATTGCTCCTCATCTGAATGTTCTCCATGATTTTACACAGTTCTCGTTGTCTGGTATGTTTATATAAAGCAAACCTATTCCCCCCTTGGCTGTCATCTTCTTAATAGAGACAAGTTTTTCAATCTGCCCCCATGAAATAAACCCTTGTCTCTTGAAAACTGGTGGCCAGAGTGCTTTCTGGCATCCAGATAAGATCCTGCTAGAGCGTTGAACTGTTCACGGCTGAAGAGTTCATCTCACTGCTGGAAATACCACAGAATTTTGAAATGTCTTTGCCTTTTTTGAGTCCACCCTGCAGTGATGGTTCACAGTCATTCTGTGATTGCTAAGTGTGGTGCTTACCCCTCTCTCATTTCCACCAGTTTATAGAAGAGAGTCTGACCATAAGTCTTAACGTTCATGACCTTGAACTTTGTTCCGTGAAAAGCCAAAAATCAGAAGTGAAACCGAGTGGTATCGTGCTGATGAGTGAAACGAAGAAAGTCACTTCAAAGAATAACTTTGCATGTTGCTTGAGAGATCTCCAGATATGGTGGAAAAAATTGCTCCACAAAGTCTCTTTACACTTCATGGTAGAGAACTGGCCCTTGCAGAACACCAGCAAACAGATGGCAAACCTCTTGTCTTAATTTTCTTCAATTAGTGCAAGAAATAAAACAAAATAACAAAAAAAGACATCCCCTGGCAATCTCCTGAATTCATTTCAAAGCTGTATCTCTTTAATCTTAGGTGGATTTCCTTTACCTATTTTTCTTTTGCACTGTGGTAACCAGAATAAGTAGATAGAAACCTGCCTTGATTGCAGCAGCTCCCTTCCCTTTTTCAAACACCAGCTAAATTAGTTACTTCTATTTGACATGAAGTTCATTAACTTTATATAATGTTCTCTCCCTGGTGAAGGATTTCTGAAAGGTTTTCTGATCAGTCTAATCAAGAGGCAGAGCTGAACAAAAGCACAAGATAGTTGTCTTTCTTTCATTTTCCAGATTTTGATGATCACAATTTCCTTTTACAGGGAAGCAAAAAAAAATTAAAATGGCTACAACAGCAGCAAATACGCAAAGACAAACCATAGGCTGTGAGGAATACAGTCTGTACAGCAGCTTGAGTGAAGATGAGCTTATAAAGATGGCCATCCAGCAGAGCTTGGAAGAGGACCCTGCTGGTCAGTCGGCTGCCCAGAGCCACCAGAAGTCGATGGTGGCAGGTCCCAGCGAGGCGACCCTCCCCAGCCGTGCCAGCAGCCACAACCCACCCTACCACATCTACCCATGGCAAAGGTGAGTGAGTGCCTGCCTGGGCTGTGCTGTCCCTGCCCGGGAAGAGGGAAACCAGGTCCCTGCCTAAACATGTGCTTTCTAATTAGCTTTACCAAGCAGCTGCTCTGCGAGTCTCTCATTAGTTTGAAAGCCGGAGTCTGCTATAAATGTGATGAGGTCAACAATTTACGCCCTCACAGTGAAATGAGAGTTTTCTTCATGTTGTCTGTTTGAAGGAGCAAATAAAATAAGAAAAGAGGCGCTGCTACAAGCACTCCTGAGTGACAGGAGCCAGCAGCTCCTTATTCCCATGGGGGCACACTGTACACCGAGCTGAGGTTTCCCCTGAGAGGGAGCACAGTATTTGTTATGGGAAAACATAGGAGAGAGGCCAAAAATAGGCATATAAAACAGTGTGAGCTTGCTATCTTTTAGATACTGCAGTCTTTAAAGGACTTAGTTATTTCAGATCAGAGGCTGACCTGAAGTACACCACTTGCAGTCAAGAGCAGCTCCAGACACCAAAGCCTGGCGACATCCCCTTCCTCTGCAATGCTGGGCTGTGGGTTACAGATACCTGCTGACAGTTTCAAACCCAGACATTGTTCTCCTTTCATTTTCTAAAAGGCAGATTTCTTAAGGGGGGAGGGAAGGGGTTACAAAGTCATCCCCAAACCAAGAAAAAATATCCCTTTAAACTTTTTTTTTTTTTTTTAAAAAGAAGCTGGGAGTAACTGGATTTTTGTTCATCCTTCTTTCTCAAAACTCTGCTATCCTCTGATGCCTCACTCATTCCCACCTGTGATTGTCTAGTTTCCAAGGCGGGGAAATTCGGGACAGCTTGATGAGCAGTAAGCATGTTTCATAGCTGTGGAATTGAGATGCTGTACAGCAGGCACTCCTGCTCCCACCAAAGTTAAAGGTGTCTCTGTCTCATTACTTGTACTGTAAGCTCTGCTGCAGGGACAGAGCACAGGGGAGAATAAGGGCTTCCCTGACCATTTGCTCCCATTCTCCTCAGGGGTCCTTCAGCACCTGCTATTTTGGCAAAGACAGCATCTGCAGTTCTGTGCACTAACCTGCTCTGTCTTTGCCTCAGCCCAGGAGCTTTTGACCTCCCACTGGAGGAAAAAACCTTGTAGCTCCAGATCTGCTGAACTTTTCTGCCACCGGGGGAGAGCTGGGCTGGAAATGGAGCTGGCACCCAGGGGCCCTGGGTCCTCCTCCACCCCTGCCGCCAACCTGCTTGTGTGGCACTTCAGAGGTGACGAATGTCACCTTGCCTTGTGCCTGCTTCCTGTGCGGTGGTGGTAGGGTTAACCTCACTGTTGTCTTATATGGTCATTTGAATCCCCTGACGCTTCCTCAGAGGGCCAAAAATAATCTTGAGCAGAGCGAGCAGCTGAATCCAGCGCTGAGCAAGCCGTGGCCATCTGCTTTTATTCAAAACCCTGACCGGCAGGCTTTCTCTCTGCGTCTCTGTGGATGTGTGTCTCTGTTTCTGCCTCAACATGACCTGTTTCTCCTACTCGGAGTATTTCTCCTTATTTCATTCATGTCATCGCCACTCCAGATTGGCAGCCCAGCCGAGAGGCCGTGCTCAGCCATCCACCTCGGGGGCAGCCTGGGGGGTCAGGCGAAGGTACGACGGCAGCCTGTTCAGCACATCCCAGCCCGTGTAAGTGCCTCCCTCTCCTTCTCCTGCTTTCCCCCGCGGTCAAAACAAGCTTCTCTACCCACTCTCCCCCAAGCCAGCTCTTCTGTGTGGTGATGGTGTCTGGCAGGGGAAAATGGTGGTGTTCATCTGCAGGAGTTCATGAGCTGCTTAGAAGGGTCTTGCTGATACCTGCACCGCACCCTCGCTGCCTCCCTGCTCTTTCTTCCCACTTGCCTCGGACCAATCTCGGGCTCTTGCGGGTGACTGCCCTCAAACCTACTTCATTCTCTTCTCCCTCTTCATCCCTCTCCAGTGCACATGTTCTGGGGAAATCTGGGTCATTCGGTAGCTCTGAGGTGACAAGGACAGCAGGGAAGGGATGCCTGTGCTGTGGTTTATTTATATAGGCTGGCTCCCATATCAACACAGTAGATGAAGCAGGCAGGTGCTGATATTAACTCCATTGGTATTAAGTTCACGGTTCAACAGTAAGGAAGAGCGAGGAAAACAGACATTTTATAGCAGTATCTAACCAGGGTGAGAAAGTCCACTCCTTTGAAGTAAGTGTTTTATGAATGTTCCCAAAATACTGTGTTCCCAGCAATACCTGCACTGTCCTGTCATGCCGAGGAGGGCTGCTGGTTATCACATCTTACCTGCCCAAGGAGGAAACCAGTTTGGCTGACTTTGATCCTCCTAGCCACCTTTTGCATTGGCAGAGGCTGTCAATAAGCTGAGGTGAACACAGTCATGGATGAGAAAAGCAGACGGGCAAGGAGGCTTCCCAAGGTCTGCCCAGTGCCTGTATACACTGGAAGTATCTAGATCATGATGGGTTTAGTACAGCTGAGGGACAGAGTAGAGGCATGCACCTGCCTTTAGCTGCCAGATGAAGACAGGAAGGTGTTGTAGGCAGCACAACTCCATGTCCCACAGAAAACTCTTCCCTGCCTTTTTGTATCTACCAAATTCAAATCCACTTTTATGTTTTATCCATCTCACAAATTCCTTCCTGGATGCATGGTTGCAGTGACTGTCCCTCTACCACTCTTCCTTTCATTCCTCACCCAGCTCTACAATCTCCCCCACCTCACGTCACCCTGACTGATCCTGGCTCTGTCCCTGGCTCTCCATTGACATTGCCCTCCCTGACATTGTGAAAACATCTTTCTGCTGACACATGAAGCCTCCCTCATCCCTGTCGGCTTCCAACTCCCCTTGGCCACACTGAAATCGCATCCTCTCTTTAAGTGCTCTGCACACCTTGCATGCTCTCTCCTGCTCTGGGTTCAGTGACTGGAAGACTGGTTTTTCTTCTGCATCTGTAGCTCAATAGAGTTCAGTTTACAAGAAGGCTGGGATAAGGCTGGTAAGCTGCCCCTCCTCTGCTGCTAGATGAGAACAAAAATGTGCCAGGGAAGCCACAGGAGAGCATGATGGCATGACTGTTTTATAGCTCTGGTCTCAAATCCAGGCAGGGATGATAGTTGGCTTCACCGAGGGAGACGGTGTTCTTTCATGCTGCCTGCATCTCACCAATCTGCCAGGAAAAGAAGGAGCTTCCTGAACCTTTCTGTGTTCCACTGAAGCTCTTCTGCAGCCCTCAGAACTGACCCCACCATACATTAATCAGCAATAAGTATTTATTATCTTGTCTACTGGCCTTTGAAATGCCATTATTCCTTTGATTCACCTATAAGGGTAAGATTTCAGACTTCCTCCATAGTTCTAATGCTAATTCTCTCTGTATCTGACAAAATCCAAGCAGCAGAACCTGTTGGCTTTTTGTAACAGCCAACTATGAGCCAGGCAGAAAACAAGGATTTCACATGGAGATTCATTAAACTTTCTGTACTCATCTGGAATTTGCTTGGCTAAAGCATCCACAGCCTGGTCCAGCAAACCCCCTCATCTTACTCAGGAATCATTTAAGGTCAAGGAGCCCAACAGAAGCTTGCTTCATTCAACACTCGAGAGAATAAGCGGAGTAGTAACTGATTCTTCACACATTTTTAACCCTGCCACACATCCAAGGTGCTCTCTGCTTTCACTGAGTCCTGATTCACCTTGCATTTGCTGTGTGCCAGCCCCACGCACAGACTCCTGCTGTGGCCCACCTGGCATGCAGTAACTCATTAAGTGCTGGTAACTCTATCATGTGCCCAAATCCAGAGGGCGCAGCGATCAGCCTTGCGTGTGTAACATGAACTTTTGTACGGAACAACAGATGGCTTCAGCAGCCTCCTGCCAGAGACTTTTAATGACCAAGATCCTCCACCTCCTCCTCCTTGCCCAGCCAAACATGCTAATTGTTGCTGTTAACTGACTTTGAAAAAAATGCTCAATTTTAAACGCCTATATAAAAACCCATTATCTATACAAAACTGGCAATTTTAGGTGTAGTTCTCAGGGTACTCTAAATAGTGTGGAGATAAAACATTGTGCCTGGGACCTCAGCCCAGCAGTTATCAGAAGGTCAGTTGATTCCTCCTGGGTGGGCTGCAGCCTGGAAGGCAGCTGCCTCCTCTAGCTGTTATCTCCCTAGGCAAAATGCCTGGCCTCATGTCCCATATCTCCCTCCATTCCAGCGTTGCTATTTTTGTGACTCTGTTCTCTTGAGATCGCTGCTTCCACCTATAGAGAAGGAGCAAGGGACACTAACTACTCTTTCACCTGGTAAACAGTGTCTTTTCCTATTCCTTGGTGCACATGTTGTGTTCACCTGCTTCTACTCCAGGCCCTGACTTTATCCTCAGAGAAGCAGCTTGCTGAATTTTTTTTTCAGTGCTAATATCAGTGTTTATTGCACAGATCGGGTATGTCTGGGCAAGCTTAAATTAGCGATGCCCATGTGAGTTTCAGGCTGTTGCTCTCAAGCCCCTACAAAACAATGAAATCTTGTAACTGCTGCTCCTGTAACCTGCACTAAATCCAAAGGTTGTACCAATTATCTGCTTTTTGAAGACTCCTGTGTTGAACTACCTATATTTTTCTGTCTCTGATCTCACTTTGTTATGGCATTTTAGACCTTCTGTCTCAACCAGAGTTTCTGGTTGTTCTCATCATCACTGCCCTGCATGACCTTCATCACACACTGTATTCCTACCCTGGTGATACTAATAGTCTGTTGAGCTATGTACCACTTTCCCCAGTTTCTCAGCCTTCAGGGCTGCAAGAATTTATCCTCAGAGTTATTTCAAACCACAAAGTCATGTTTTCAACATCCTCCTGTTCTTTGTCTCTGAAAATGTAGCCCACTTTCATTTTTCACAAGTCCCCATGCTTCCTCCTTTGCAATGTTTGCTGTCCTGGACCCTAGCCATCTGGTGGCTGCCTTCTCCCAGCATAGCTCAGCAGGAGCAGGAGCAGGAGCAGGGCTAGACTCTAACACTGGAATCATAGAATCATACAATCTTAGAATCTAGCTTGGAAGGGACATTTAAGAGTCAAACCATTACCCCAGCACTGCCAAGTCTACCACTAAACCCTGTCCCTGGGCACCATGCCTACTTGTCTTTTAAATACCTCTAGGCACAGTGATTCAACCCCTTCCCTGGGCAGCCTGTTCCAATGCGAACACTGACAACCCTTTCAGTGAAGAAATTTCTCCTCATAGCCATCCTAAATCTACCCTGGTGCAACTTGAGGCCATTTCCTCTTGCCCAGTTGCCTGTTACTTGGGAGAAGAGACCAAACCCCGCCTCACTAACTACCCCTTTTCAGGTAGTGGTAGAGAGTGCTAAGATCTCCCCTCAGCCTCCTTTTCCCCAGACTAAACAATGCCAATTCCCTCAGCTGCTCCTCATTAGAGTTGTTCTCTAGACTGCTCACCAGCTCCACTGCCTTCTTGAAAGGCACAGCACATCACCCTGCACAGAGCTGCTGCCCGCCATGGGCAAGGATCCTGCCGCATCACCTGCAGGGTACCAGCAGCTCCCTGCCTCTCTGCTGGGGTGGAAGGAGCCCGTCAGGTCCTCTGCAGGCACTGCTGAACAGTGGTACAGTGACTACCCGGCAGTGTCATGACTCCAGCAGAGCAGGGAGTCCTACAGCGGCTTTTGCTGTTGCTCTGAGAGAAGGACTGATGTACCCAGGTCAGCCCTGCTCTGCAACTGCTCTAACAGAGCCTGGAGAAATGGATTGCTGCCCAGGCTGGGCAGAATGCATGCTTGGCAGAGAGAAGGCTCATCACAGCAAAGCTCACTTGTAGGCTGCTCATTGTGTGTCACTTCTGGGTGGCATGGAGCACACTTCACACTTTTTATAGATTTTCACAGTGATCCTCTTCTTGAAAGCTTCAGAACTAGGTAGCATCAAAAAAGATTACTTTCAGGTTCTTTTCCTTTTCACTGAAATACTACTATAACACTTTTCAGCGATTCTACACATTTCTATGACTTTCTACTCCAAAGGGGCTTTAAAATATTCCCTCCCTTTCAAATATTTTTAAATTCCTTTTACTCTTTGTGCCTAGAAGTTACTTGGCCCTAGAGAGCCTGACAGTGGTTTTCTGGTTCTGCCTTGCAACATGAACCACTTCACAAGCTTGGTGCCCCCTGATGCAGTTACTTCAGGAACTACTAACCTGGCTAAGAGGATTGCAAGAAGGGACTTGTCAACAGAGCTAATGGATCTGTACCCAAGCAGACTTCTAAAGACTAGATTTGCAGAAGTGTCTAGCACATAGCATGTCTTACTGGGACACCAAAGACACATTTTTGAAGGTCTATAAAGTCTGAAGTGCTATTATTTCTGAAAATTTGAGTACTCAGTGCTGAAATAACAGCTGGGGATCTCTGGCCCATGGTCATGAAGGGCAGTTTAGAATTTCGTTTGCGTGGGTGAACTATTTTTTTTTTTATCCTCCCTGGCTGATGAAAGGAGAATTGAGACCAACACTGATCACCTGATCTAACTAGAGCTCTCTTTTCTTCATAAGTGGTCCAGCTAACTTCTGAAAACAAGTTTGTGTAAGAGAAATAGGAAGTATCTTTAAAATACAAGAATAAGATTTATAGAGAATTTCTGCTTCTGTAGACACCTGTAAATCAAAGATAAAATTTTCTTCAGGGGTGAACAGGAGCAATTCTCTTCAAAGCTGATCTTGTTTAAGAGATCTTATATGGAAACATCTTGCCACATGGGAAAGTGCTGTAGTTATCATAGCCATGAACACTCATAGCAGGTAGACCTAGTCTCCCATAGCTCCAGATATCTAAAATATAAATGTTCATGTCAGAGATTAGTTACACCTACACTTTCCTTACACTCTGAGGAAAGTGGTCAGCACCTCCAGCCAGTGTTTCTTCTGTTGTGAATGGCCAAATCTGAACAGATAAATTTTACCCCCACAGGCCCTCTAACACACTTTATGGCCACAAATACTTATTATATAGGCTGTAGGGGTTCACTATTTTGGTGAAATGGTACAGCAGTGTTGCTGAAAAAAGCTTCTCAGTATTGAAGGAAGCAGTAATCAGATTTTAATCTTGTTTTAAAGAGAACTTGACCCTGTAGTGGCAGCAATTAAGGATGGAGATGAAAAAGCAGTATGTAATATGATGAAATCAGGAAAAAACCTGTCTCAACCTAATAAGGACGGCTGGATACCCCTCCATGAAGCTGCATACTACGGCCAAGTGGGTTGCCTGAGCCTGTTGCAAAAAGGTCAGTGAAGTTAAAAGTAATTCATTACAAAAGGGAAAAGAAAAATATGAATAAACTAAAAAACAGATTTAGCAGTGTCCCAATCCTTGCCTGGGACTCTGTGTGAAACTTTTTCTCAACGTCTCTGAGTGTGTATTAATTTCACCTCCTCTTTGAGAAAAGGTTTCCAGACTGAAGCCTCTAAAAGTTAGGATCTTCAGGAGAAAATGATCTCTGGGTAGATCGTTTCTCACAGTAAAGCCTTGTAGCTGAGCTCTCAGCTGTTGTGAGCTGCTGGGCTGCTGTAGCTGACAGCAATTACCCTACTTCCCCATGAGCTGGAGATCCAGCTTAGCACCTCTTTAGTGGTGACTGAAGGTTGTTAACTGCCACAGGTTCTTTTCAAACTGCTGCTGAAGAGCGTATCTCAACAGCTTTCTGCATTACCAGTGGCCATAGATGAATGTTTTATTCTGAGCCACTAGCTAGTTTAGAAAATTAATCTGAGCTATACTCACTTAATAGTACATTCTTAACTTACTTTGCTCATGGGAAAGGAAAACAAAAGGAGGAATAAGCAACAAAAACTCACCTAAAACTCCAAGGATTTTGACAGGTGATGGTGCTGCAGATACTCATGCACTCCTGCACTAGATGCCATAACAACTCCGGTCTCATTATTTCTTCACAGCGTACCCTGGCACAATCGACCAGCGCACACTCAATGAGGAGACAGCTCTCTACCTGGCCACCAGCCGGGGCAACCTGGACTGCCTGCTCATGCTACTGCAGGCTGGGGCTGAGCCTGACATCTCCAACAAGGCCAGAGAAACACCACTCTACAAAGGTGAGTGGCTGTGTTTCTAGGGATGCTGGGCTTTTCTGGCAGCACCAAGGGAGAACTGCAGGTTCACTTGTGATGAGGGGCTGAAATTCAGCAATTACCTCCAATTTTCTACCTCTTTATCTCTTCCCTTCTATCTCCTACATCTGACCTGCCATGCCATGGCCTCTCTTCTCATCCACATCAAAGCCAGGATTAGTGGCAGCCCTGTGGGGTGCAATGTGGTGCTAAGGGTGGAGGATGTGATGCTTAGTGAGGCCCTTTCAGCCCAGAGTGTCCACACAGTGTCCCAACATTAGGGAAGGCTGGGTGGGACAAAAATACAGAATCACAGAATCTTCATGGTTGGAAGGAACCTCTGGGATCATTGAGTCCAACCATACACACACCAAAAGCAAAACAAAAAAAGAGCATGCCCTGAAGTGCCACATCCCCAGGTTTCTTATATACCTCTCAGGGATGGTGACTCCACCACTTCCCTGAGCAGGCTGTTCCAGTGCCTGACCACCCTCTCAGGGAAATAACTCTTCCAAATATCTAATCTAAACCTCTCCTGATGCAACTTTAGGCCATTTCCTCTGGTTCTGTCATTATTCACCTGGGCAAGACCCACGTCTCTATAGCCTCCTTTCAGGTAGCTGTAGAGGGCAAAGAGGTCTCCCCTCAGCCTCCTCTTCTCCAAACTAAGCTTGCCCAGTTCCCTCAGCCTTTCCTCATATGACTTGCTCTTTACATATGCTTTTCTAAACAGCGGGACCTAAGATGTAGGAATATAGTAATTGTAGGTGTACTGTGTGGGCCAGGCCAGGCTGAGTGCTGGGGGGTTGCATAAAGTTATAAATGCTTGAGTAAGGTAGATAAAGTACTTAACATGTACATATAGCTTGATGCTGGTTAGAGAGAGCACTTACTTCAGCATTACATTCATAATACAAAGATTTCAAGGAGGACCTGATCTCTCACACCTTCCTGTCCCTCCCACTTTTATTGGCTGCTCTTGTCACGACTATTTTTAGTGCTCTAAAATGCTAAAAAGTACATATTACTGGTTTCAGCAGTAATCTTGCCTCCAATTTTGGATGCTTGGCATTAGAGCTGCTCAGTTTAAATGCTTTAGTTTTAAAATTCTGACTTATAGTCAACTAAGAGAAAGCTGTTCAGCTGTGCGTTAAACACAGTAGTGGTAACAGTAGCAGTGTTACTACATTCATAGTAATAATAATAATAATAATAACAACAATAAAATGAACCTCTGGTACCCTTTAGCCAGAGAAAAACTGTTATTAAGAATGTGCTAGCACTGATGCCAAAATCTTCTGGTCTCTCCTCCAGCAAAAAAAAACAGCGAAAAAATTAGCATAACAAATTGCTTATCCCTAGTATGGAAGCAAATAGAACTCTGCAGAGCTATGCATAGGTAATTACAGCCGTGTCTAATCAGACAGTTGTTTTTAACACACGTGACACCTATGTATGGGAGAGGAAGCTATGGCGATGCCGCAGGGGTGGAAGTAAAAACAACAGGCAGGACCTCTGTGAGAAAAAGAAACTATTATTTCAAAAAAAAAGAAAAAAGGCAACTGCTATGGAATGTGCTGGCCTCTCTTTCAGCACATTATAAAACAAATGCTAATGAGTGTTTGTCAATATGGCTGCTTATTCTGTGTACCTTTGGTTTGGCGTCCCTCAGTAAAGGAGTGTAGGAAGCCATGATTTGGGATTCAAAAAGCCATGGAACAAATTGGTAGAATAAAAATCAACAAAATACTGTTAATTATCATGAAAATACCTTTAGCTCAGCATGGTCCTGAACTCCATAAATTGTAGCCAACCAAGACAGTGCTACTGACTTACACCATAATTGTTTTCTGAGTACCCTTTTCACAGAGTCACTGTTGGATTGTTGTGGTTTTTTTTAATTTTCTTTTCTATATACAGCTTTATCAGGAGTCCAGGGCAGTGAGATACCGAGTCAGTTTGCACAGAATTTGGGAAAAAAAGTGCTTAGGCCATGTAATTTCTGTAGCATGCTTGTTCTTCATAAATTACCTCCTGCATCTTGTCACGACCCTGTGTCATTGCATTGTCCAGTTGGTATGAATGTGCTGGGCTGGATTCCCCTCAGTCTCACACGTGATGCTTACTCTTCCCCAGGTCCCAGCTGAAGATTGACTTCACAGCCTCATCTTTTGCAAACCCCAGACAATGTGGCTTGGCAGCAGCCTTAGCCATCGTATTGACCTAGATGGATCTTTGGTCTTACTCACTCTGGCCTAGTTGTATTATATTGCCCTATGCTACATGAAATGGATGCCACATCACCCAGAATCTTTCAAAAGGTTGTCCTGATCACTTCCCTTTTTTTCTGAAACAGCCTGTGAGCGCAAGAATGCAGAGGCCGCGAGGCTCCTGGTACAGTACAATGCCGATACCAACCATCGCTGTAATCGAGGGTGGACTGCCCTCCATGAGGCTGTCTCTCGAAATGACCTGGAGATTATTGATATCCTTGTGAAAGGGGGTGCCAAGATTGAGTCTGCAAATGCCTATGGGATCACGTCTTTGTTTGTGGCAGCTGAGAGTGGGCAGTTGGAAGCTTTGAGATACCTGGCAAAATGTGGTGAGTACAGTTGTGCTATTACATACTTTTACTCATTTAATTCTTAATATTTCAAAGTTACCATTAATTCTCCTCTGCCTCAGACTTTCTGCCTCTGGAGACAAGGCCTAGAGTGCAGAGATTCTGGAACCCTATTGCTCCAAATCACTGAATTTTGTCTTTCAGAGAATACAGTCTAGACATAGACACTTCTTCAGCATTCATTCATGGTCACCTACTTTGGGAAGTAATATAGGGCTCTCTGTTCGCATTGCCTGACAACTTTTAAAACCCATATTGGTGTACACGTGTAGCCTAAAATCTGATCAGTCATAAAAGACAACTGTAGGTGGTAATAGATGGCAGAAGGTGAACATTAGCCACCCCATCTGCTCATGAATATGTGCAGTGGTGGGCAAGGTCAGCTCTCCTCCGCTAAGCAGAGTATTATTGTATAGTTAACAGATTTACACCAAGGAGAAGCAGACTCAGTCTCCCCAGGTGTATACGTCCAAACATAAACAGAGTGAATTTTATTCTAGTTTGCACTAAACCTACCTTTTATGGCTCCACCATAAAAGTGCAAAAAGCTTTACAGTAAGTACAACATTCTTTACTATGATTCTGATGTATATTTTATTCTCACTGTGGGTGAGAATATCTCATCTTCAATGTAGGTAAAAATTGGGTCCTGCACTTCTGAAATAAGAGCTAAACAGTGATTAAGATAAGAAAAACTTCTAAAGCAGTTGGTATGGCTAAGAGTTGGGGAATGAAAAAATGTTTTCTGCTGTCCAGCTAGTATCAAGTCAGTTTTATATGACCAGTTAGTCCATCATACTGCCTACAATTTTAGAAACTAAGCCAGAATGTGATTTGTGTTTCAACTTATATAGAAATTAGGATTTCCTTGCAGTTCAGTTTTGAGAAAAAATACTCAGGAGAAAATTCAATAAAACTGTCCAATTGTTCAAGCCCTGAAAAGCTCCTCTGAGAATCCTAGGAATGATATCACTGCATGATCAAAGTTCATCATTAAAAGGGTTTCTTTTTCATTTCTTTTTCATTAGGAGCATAGTCCTGTGATATGTTTTGTCACTGCCATTCTCCCAATGTTTCTAGCTACAACATCTTCAAAGGGCCAAAAACAACACAGATGTTTCAGTTTGGGGTGACAGCAGAGGAAAATGTTCTCTTTGGCAGGGAGTTTTCTTCATCAAACAGGAGACTGACTGGCTTCTTTATTGGAGTTTAGAAGTGAAACTCCAGTGAACTGTCATTCCTATTTAGAATACACATAGAGCAGCCTTCCTGAGGACACTATGGTACAGTATATTACAGTGGAAACTCAGGCTTTCAGGCCTTAAATATATAGCACAGAAAATGCGAGGTTCCCAATTGGTTTTGGCCAAGTATTAGCTGTTGGTTTATTCTTGTGTTTTGTTTATTAAGCCAAGCGTACACCAGAGCTCAAGAAAAAATGCCTCAAATAATCTAGTAGCTCATTGATAATACACTCCTTTTTTTGGTCCCTGTTTGGAGACTAATGTAAACCTTCATGAAATGCAGATATAGGGCCTCAGGTGCCAAGCTTTGAAATGAAATATTCATTGACTTAGGCATGCCCAAATAAATGCTGGCTAGACTTGTTGCTTAGTGCCATGCAGATGTCATGTTATAGAGTCCTATTTAAGTCCTGGATATGTACTAAAATTAAAATTTAATATAAATAGTATATAGTGGTTAGAGTGTGAATATATAGATTATAAATAATATGTATAAATATCAACAGAATCACTGAATCATTGAACCATGTAATCATATATGTTAGAAAAGACTCTTAAGATGATCAAGTCCAACCATAAGCCTAACATCATCAAGTCCACCATGAAGCCAAGTCCTTAAGTGACACATCTGCACATCTTTTTAAATAACTCCATGGATGATGACTCAAGCATTTCTCTGAGCAGCCTTGCTCCAATGCTTGACAACCTTTTCAGTGAAGAAATTTTTCCTAATGTCCAATTTAAACCTCCCCTGGTGCAACTTGAGGCCATTACTCTCCCTTGTCACCTGTTATTTGGGAGAAGAGACCCAATCCCACCTTGTTATTACCTCCGCTGTGGACAGCAATGAGGTCTGCCCTTAGCCACCTTTTCTCCAGACTAAAGAACCCCATTTCCCTCACCAATCCTCATAGAACCTGTTCTCTAGACAATAGAATAACACATTTATATAAAGAATAGTACATATGTAAAGAATAGCACAAAGTTTTTTGCCTTTGAGCTACAGCTGAATGGAGCCTGTATTCATGTTTGGTAGCTTATCCACCCTGGTTAACTCTCCCTCATAAAATTCATGTCATGTTAAAAGCAAACGGAGTTCTATTTTATAGCTGTATATAACTGATATGACTGTATCACCTCTAGTATGACCTCATTCATATCCCCATCCTGCGCATTTCATAGCTCCAGTGTCATGGAAACATATATGTTCATTCAAAGTAAGTTCCTTCCATCCTACTTTTATCTTTTGGTGCTACAAAGATTTTCTTCCTTCCTAGGTGCTGATATAAATACTCAAGCCAGTGATAATGCCTCTGCTCTTTATGAGGCCTGTAAAAATGGACACGTACCTATCGTGGAGTTTCTTTTGTCCCAAGGAGCAGATGCTAACAAAGCCAATAAGGATGGTCTGTTACCTCTTCACATAGCAGCAAAAAAAGGAATTTGCGAGTAAGTTTTACTTAATTTCAGTTTAATCTTTTAGACAAAAATCCCAGGTCCTTATGAAAAGAATCATAGAACCATGTAGAAATGAAGAGTGTGTTTGCTGGTTGGGATGGGGGGGGGTCAGCAGGAATGTGGGGTGCAAGATTCCTTTAGTTTCGCCAAGATACCCCCTACTAGAGCTGAATAACCACATGTACCTAGGATTTCGATTAAACTGAGCTGCAAAAGATTAGCTTGAGATGGAATAAAAAAGCATCTATGTGTGTCTGGGGGGGCACATAGGGTTAGTCCTCCATAGCTATTGCAGCATAGCTTGCGATCATTCAACTACATGAGCCCATTGTGATTCTTCTGGACAAACAGAACATGCTGCATTCATCTCCGATGTGTTCAGGTTTTATTGGTAATAATTCAGACACTGACAGCGCGAAGTGGTTAAGTGAATCTCTAGGGCATTAGTGAGATTGTTGCTAGAGTATGGTGTCCAGTTTTGGTATCCTCCCTTTCAGAAACCTTTCAGGAAATTGGAAAGGCTTCAGAAAAGAAGTAAAAGAATTACTCATGGTCTGGAAAAATCACTTTATTAGTGAGTGATTAAATGACTCTCAAATGTAACAGACATGCATAAAAAGATCCAGTGTTTCTTTTCTGTAATGAAAAGTGGTTAGGATATTGCTGAGCATATTCTCTAAACAGTGAGAAAAGTAACTAATGGCAAATATAACCAGGAATTGGGTAGATTTACCAGACCTCTGGAGGTCAGGTTTTTATAGGAGGAGGAGTAACTCTACTAAGCTTTTGATATAGGATATACATTTAGAAGATGCTGTCTAGGGATGGGACTGCTGCACTGTCATGTAAATAGTGTTTACCAAGATCTTTCAAGACCTGGCCATTGCAGTAGGCTTCTGAGAATGAAATCCTTAGCGTTTACTTCTGATACCAGGGCAAGTTTTAGTTCCTGTCTTTATCCCATGCTGCTGGGAGTGTCAACGGCCCATAGCTATTTTTGCAAAACACAGTCACATCTTGCAGTGACTGTAGTGGACTTTTCTGATTCTCATGGTTTCTATCAAAATCCTTTCAGCAATAGTCAAATGATAGCCACCTGCTAAGACTGTTTCTGGATAGTAAAGCTATGTTTGTGAACAGCTGCTGGAGTGGATTCTTGCATATTCCACAGTGTCTAAGGAATGAAAACTTTTCACAGCACTACAGTTTCCTAATAACACCTTTTATCCCAGTGTTTAGGTCTGCTTGGGAATCCCAATTAAGCTTCTCAAATCACTTTGACAGACCTGAGGAAATTCATATTCTGTAGCTGGAGTAGGCCTGCTTCTTTGTGCAAGCTGTGTTTTCCAGAGGGCAGCCCAGTGTGAATTTATGTAATAGGTTTATGTTCAAGAATACCCTGCATAGACTAATGCAGGCGTATTTCAAAATTTTCTCTGGGGTTTGAGTTACAAAGACATTTCCTTAAAAACAAATGCATTTTAGATGAGAAATGTGCCAAAGACAGAACTCAGCTCCAGTTGCTCCCTTTCAAAACAGTTCATCAGTACAGTAAGTTGATCTGAATCCAATTTGTATGTAGAGTCCGGACCAGCTCTTTGAATGTTTTTCCTCTCCTCAATAGTTCCACACCCAGACCTGAAAAGAAATGTACATGGAAACTCTGCAACCTGAGTCTACCCCCATGTTAAGAAAGAAAGCATCAGACTCAGACCTCACATCAATTACTCCCAACAACCAGCAACATAAATGAGAACAGAATTCAGCCCAAACACTCTGCTCCTTCACTTGTAAAAGACTGAGCATGAATTTTTGTGGACAACTGCTGCAACCTAAGTGAGAAAGAAAGAAAAAAGAAAATGGTCTCTTATAAATATTTATCTAAATGACAAAGCTTTACCCCAATTGGCTGATCATTCTTAATTCCTTTGGTATTCAGTAAAATAACACTCTTCACAGTGACCTCTCTTTGTATTCCTGAAGATTTAATACATAATTCTGCAGGAATTCCATGCTCCAACTTTTTGCCAGAGCACGAAGGCTCCCTACCATCAAAAAGCCAAGAATGTGGTCCCAAGGCTCAACTGTCAACTCTTATTGCTTGGTGTTTGTTTATTTTAAATGACACCTTGTCAATACTGACCTGAAATTCATAAGGATCATCTCATCAGCTGTAGGACAATTGCAAGCAGTCATTCAACTCCTTCCCCTTTGGAACTCAGATGTTGAGAAGGGAAGACTTTGTGAAGTGTGGGCAGATATATTAAGTAAACACAAGTTATGAAACCCTTGGCATCCTTATACAACAGATAATCTGCCTCCTCTTCCATAGAATTTGTAACAAATAGAAATCACAGAAGCAGGTGTCAGGGGCAAGGGGAAACTTAATGCTATTTCAAAGCTCTACACAAAGCTCAGCCCTGTGACAGATGTGGGATGTGGTCTGGCTTGTTTGGCCTTGGCTGCCTTCACTTGAGCTGCCTTCTCCCTCTAGGCAGACTTGAAAGACTGTAGAGGTGGAGGTACCATATTACTGAACTCAACTTCGGAGGATCAGGAAGAGAGAAAGGTTCAAGCTACAAAAATAAACTGATACAAATGTAATGGTTGCTGCTTTTCCTCACAAAATAAATCTGGGGTACAGGGAGTGTAGTGAGGTATGGGACATTGCAGCCTTGGGATGCAGAGCCTCAGTATGGCACCCTTGTGGTGAGGTTCAGGTCCTCCTTGCAGACAGAAATGATGCAGTGCCTCTTTAACTCAGATGTGAAGAGCTGGCTGAAGAACATATGCTGGAGGGAAAGAGCAAAACAGACCCTTAAATCTTCAAAACAGTTGATCGTGGGATGACTAATGCTGGCACTTGGCATGGTGTCTTTGCAGTGCTCTGTGCCCTTTTTGTTGTTATGGCTCTTACAGAACATTTGCTAATGTTGGGAAGTTGCCAGCTCACCAGCACCCAAACCTCCTGCTCCCTGGTGAGTGTCACAGCACTGGAAGATTAGTGAGACTGCCTTTAAAAAAAAAAACAAAATCCACGTTTAATTTCCCAAGATATTTATATAATTTAAAAAGCCTTTATGTTTAAAAATGAGATGTACAAATAAGTTGCAGATATGAACAATCCCTTATGTAAATAGGAACATAATCCTGTAAAGTGTTATGCATCTTGAACTGCTATTTCAGCTCCCGGGAGTGTTGGAGGCTCAGTCTTTCACAGGATCATTCCATGCATCACAAAGGTTTTCCTGAGACTAGCATTTATATTTGGCTTAGTTAATTATGTAAATATATGTTTGAGCACCCAGTGTTGGGACCAGCCATTGCAGTCAAGCTGAAGATATGCAGAGCTTTAGAGGAGACACACTTCATGGTAGGAAACTGAGCTTTGCAGGTTTGTGTGCTAGAAGAGCATTTGACTGCTAGGTAGAGGATCCTGCATGGGAGAAAGAAGGGGAGGAGAAAGTGTGATGAACTTGTTGGCTCCCACAAGTTCCTTTGTAGATACCCCTCTCTCCACAGGCATTATATAGGGAGCATGGGTCTCTCCTGAGACCGGAACAGACTCAGGTTGGATAGTCCACAGGCTCCTTCTGGAAGCAGCTTAAGGTGACAGAATCAAGCCAGTGTCTTGGCTAAACCATCTAACTTTACGAGCAGGAAATAAGCGTTTAACCAGGGGGCTGGTAATGCAGCTCCAATGACACCTATAGAGACAATAAAATCATCACAGATTTGTGACTGCACAGCTCCTGTGCATCATACATTTGAACTTCACGTTACATAATGAGAGCGGCTTGATTTATGTTGCTGTGTTTATATCACAATTCCCAATAGCAACCCCTGATTACTGGGGTTTAGGTCTTCACTGTACATTTTTTCTCCTTGGGCTAAAGCATGGAAAACAACCTGGAAAATGTTTTTTATTTCTTTTTCTTCCCTTTCCTGATTATCTTTTTGGCTCCCCATGATCTGAGAAGGACATTGATAGACTCATGGATTTGGGACAGCCAAAAGCCACACAGTGAGGGTCTCCAGGATGGGAGGCAATCCAGGATAATAACTGAATTGTAAAACCTAGCGGGGAGGCTTGAGAACAAAGTATGTAGTTTATCCTAGCAGAGGAAGGTTTAGTTTCACCCTCTTTCTGATCTCAAGCTTCTTGCTGCGGCTGTGACCCATGAGGCCTACCAACACTCCAACTCCAACTGTGTTGGAGTCCTTGTGTGCTGAGCAATAAAGCAATCCCGGTTAAGACAGAGAGATACAGCCTCCCTGCTGGCAGGTCAGACATTGCACCTGTTCCTCCAGTCCTACTCAGAGTGCCATGATGAAGGTGCAGAACATCTGGGAAATCCTGGCTGGGTGTCTGCCATTTGGGCTGTGGTACCTAAAAGGAAGTTGCAGGAGGGTAGGTGACATGCTGTCACATCACCTCTTCCATCGTAACTGCCCTTGTAGCTGCCATACCTCACAGAAACTGAGTGATAATTCAAAAACAACCCTTGTTCTTTCATGAAAGAGGGGGTCAACCAACTCACATCTTTGGCAAGGTAGGAGCACAGGGAATTGTTGACAGATTTCAGGCCCACACACTGGTTTCTCTCTCAGAGAGAGTTGTTCCAATGCCCAAGTCAGCAGGCTCTCTCATATGGTTATAACATACAGCTATGATTTGCTGTACGCTTGTAGATCCCTAAATCTCCTAGTACTTACAGCTGCCCACTGACTCTCCATCTGGCAGGATTGTCTCCATGCTGATCCCTGTGACCAGCCGCACCCGCGTCAAGCGTAGTGGCATCAGCCCTCTGCATATGGCAGCTGAACGCAACAATGATGACATTTTGGAAGAGCTGATTGATGCTGGCTACGATGTCAACACTGCCCTCTCCAATGAGCGTTCCTGCCTTTATGAGGATAGACGTACCACTCCCCTCTATTTTGCTGTTTTTAACAACAACATTTATGCCACAGAGCTCTTGCTGCAAGCTGGGGCCAACCCCAATGTTGACCTCATTAACCCATTACTCATCTCCATCCGTCACGGCTGTCTGAAGACCATGAAACTGCTCCTTGACCACGGAGCAAACATTGATGCCTATATATCAAGCCATCCTACCACTTTCCCAGCTACCATCATGTTTTCAATGAAGTACCTTTCTGTACTGAAGTATCTCCTGGATCTGGGCTGCGACGCAGGTTCCTGTTTTGAGTGTCAGTATGGAAATGGCCCACACCCTGCATTAAATTACAGACGGGACAGACTTAATGACCCTCAGCTGTCCAAGGAGCCAACCATAGTACAGGTAAGCACTGCCTAGTCTACCTGAAGTACTTCTGAGGACCTCTCATACCCATATACCCATATATCTCGAAAACCATAATCTATTTTTTCTCCCAACTTTCCTGTGAGAGAAGATGCCTTTAATTCTACTTCTTTTTACAGGGGAAAATAAAGGCTCAATAAGAGTATGTGAATGTTGCAAGTCCGTGGTCAATGACAGCAGAAGGGTAGACAACAGCTGCTGTGGCCTTAGCTTGAATTTGCAGTGAACTATAGCCATCTTGACAGCCTTGCCATCAGATTTCCAATATTGTTTTCCTCTGAACCTGAGGTGCCAGGAGGAAGTTGTTTTCTTGACAGGCAGTGTCATATGGGCAGTAGCATACAGACAGCTTGTTTTATTTGCCCTGTAAGATTTGTTTTGTTTGATATGGAATTTAAGCTCCTAGTTAAATTAAAATGGTCTAATGTTTCTTTTTGTGCACACAAACAAGTCAATGTAAATAGTTGCAAGTTCTGAGCCTACTGGATAAGCAGCTCTGGAGAGATAGCATAAATCGTTACGTTAGCTGTATGACTGTGCAGTATATTTGAAGTTCTGAAAAGAGATTAGGAGATTTAGGTTTATGATTTTATATTCTTAAAGCTACTTACAGATTTTAGATACCCACATTTTACCTGTGAATTTTTGCAGTCCTTTCCAAAGCACAGCTGGGCTCAGTTTCCATTGGGCTGGAATTGGACTCTCAGTTCCTTAAAGGACTTTGCAGAATCTCAGATCACACTTCTTTTTTTCTCTTTCTTCTTGATCTCTGTATGTTGACTCCTTCCAATATATCTCAAACAAAATCTGACCCTCCAATCAAATTTTGCTATCCTTCAACATGCAACACAACAAAGAAATCCCAGCATGGCAGTCTTTCTATTTTGCAAAGGATCAGGGAAGGAAAAAAAATCAGCTTCTATCTAGCTTAAGCATAGCTTTCTGAGATTCAGAAGAAAGTTTCATTTAGCCCAAAGAGGTGGTCACTGATAAATGCTCCTGCATGGTGGAAAGAATAAAGAAAAACATTAAAGGAACCTAGGAAATCTTGGCCATTTTATCAGTCTTGTCTTCTGAAAGACTTTACTCTCCAATAACATGTCTGGGAAACAAACGAACAAAAAGAAATATTAGGGAGAGGATTGTAAGAGTGAGTCCATCACAATAATCTTTTACTCCAAACAGAGCTGTATTCTTCTAAGAGTGTTTGTCACTGCAAAATTGCTCCAGGACACCGCATTTTTGTCAAAGAAAAATTAATAAAATATATTTTGTCTATGATACAGAGAACCATGATATGGCAGCACATAGAACGAATCAAGGGCTAGGACTCCAAGGCAAGGAGAGAGGGTGTGTCTGCATCCCTCTATGATATCCTAGCCACTCGAAGCCAGGTCTGTTTTGACTTATATAGACACATTATTTCCCTCTGGATCTCACCTATAACTACTTCTAGTGACTAACAAAATATTAAGTTGCTCACAGACTGAGTCATCACAGAACACAGGAGACAGAGGTAGCAAAAGCTGTGTAAAACATTATCTATGCCTAGTAGGAAACTGGTGAGGGACAAATGCATACAGAGAAAAAAAAATCCCTTCTCTCCAATATTATTTTAAATTTATTTATTATTGCTAGGAATTTGGCTAGTAGAAGTAAAGCTTGTGTGCTGTTGCTTCATGATATGGTAGTGACACAATTTGTATTCTGAAATATAGAGGGTGTTGCGAAACTACAGCCTTCTCCACACAAAGGACATGCATTTTTTATTTTCTCAACAGATGACATAAGGATAATAAATCTGAATAATTAGTCTTTATGTAGTAAAGACTATGAGCTACTGGAGGTGGATTGGAAATATGCATAACTATAAATCAGTAGTGTTGCTACTAAGTTAATGTATGCTGGAGTAAGTGAATGCAGAAAAATGGTTGCTGTCTCAATCCACGTTTCCAGAACTGCAGTGTCAAAACCTTGAACGTGGGGAGTGAAGTATCCTACTGCCACGAGAGGGCATTCAGAGGCCCGCTGACACTGCATGCTCAGAGTCACTTTGTCCCTGAGTCAATCCCCTTGCCTGTAGTTGCAAGTTTGCATTATTTTCCTTTGTTTTGCTGCGGTTCTTTTCCTGCAACACGTTTTGGAATTGTTTCTTTATCCAGAAAAGATTTTTGTAGGGAAGAGAGAAGAAAGCAGGCAAAGTCTCCCCGGTGGAGATATGAAGAGGAAAGCAGCAAGATCTAGTGTTTATCGCCCAGAACCCATATCCTCATTTAAACTCTGAGAAAGTGGAGTTACTGCTTGAAAGTGGTAGCACAGATCCCCAGTTTGCACATCCTATGAGTAACTGCACTGAAAAATGATAGCCAGACATACTGAACAGAACTTCTGGGTAAAAACAGTGGGTTGTCTGCGGGGATCCTCTTGACATTTCTGTATCTAATATTCCTGGGAAATATTATCTGGTGATGTTCAGTAAAAAAAAAAAAAAAAAAAAAAAACAAAAAAAGGTGAA
>VZRU01015707.1:332522-346857 GCA_013398155.1 Pedionomus torquatus | reverse complement strand
GTCAGAAGTGTAGTAAACACCTCTATGAATTCTCTCACCTTGAATAAAATGGCCTGATAATTCTCTATGGCTTTATTCTTTCCTAGGTGAGCTAATATAATTTTATTTCTGAATAAGCCTATCCACACAAGAGTTTAATGCATATTGAGTTAGGGCTCATGCATATATAATCAGGTGTGATCTAGTTACAGGAGCTTAAACTGAAAGAGGTTTAAGCTGGTGCTTTATTTTTCACATTTTGGGTGGGCTTGGAGGGTGCCTGTAGACAGTTGCAGTGACTAAGCTGATGGATGGTGCTTAAGCCACCATCATTCAATTGGGTTCAGCCACGTGCCTGAGCTCTTATCCACACAGGGTGATTTAATTCATCTTAAATTTTCTGACTGTTCACAGGCAGATAAGTCCACAGATATCTTCATCATATGCAGCATCCTACCAGAGACAGATGAAGCTGTCTGGTATAATAAGCATATTTATGCAAAGTGGGAAGAGAAGTCACTACTTTTTTGAAATGAGACTGCTTAAAGTCAGGTCCTTAAGTCTGTTATTCAGTATCTCCATAAGCAGCCTGCTGCAATGGCTCTGAGTACTCTGCAGCTCAGACTGGGAGCAACAGATTTCCCTGATACAGGACTGAGTACAGAAGCCTCCTCTGCTCTGTATTAGGCCAGAATAGTTCTCCCATGAGTGAGTAAAACCTCAGGCTTGTTTCTAGTGAGGTGTTTGGTCCCCAAAAACTGCAGATACCAGTAGATTCACCAGAGTTAAGAGTTGCTGTGCTCTGCAGAGTATCCCTCTTTCCCTAAACCTCCTTTGTGCACAGTTGCCCCATAGAGCTCCTCCCAAGAAGGGAAAGGGACCCAGCAGGCTGGGTCCAGTGCCCTGGGCTGCATGAATCTTTCAGCAGCTCCTGTTCCAGCTTGGGACAAAGCTGTGAGCGCTCCTCTGCCCTCCCATTTCTGTAGAGGTAGGGCCCTTGGACCCTGTAAACAATTCAGCAGCCTTTCCATGCTCCAGAGCTAGAACTTCATCAGAGCTTTATGTCCTCCTGTAGCCATAAAGAGGGGACTCTGTGCTCAATCACCANAAAAAAAAAAAAAAAAAAGATACTTTAGTTGAAGTTTTTAGAAGGGAAACTCTTAATTTCTCTCACAGCCAGTAGAAGGGTGAGACCACCAATGCAGTAAGGGCTGTTTCTATAGTTGTGGTTTCCACAGGTGCATTCATGTCACCCTGACTACAGTAAATCTCTTTTTCCTTGAAGTTTTGTGAAATGGTGTCCACTCCAGAGATGAGTCGCTGGGCTGGGCCGATCATCGATGTTCTCCTGGATTATGTGGGTAATGTGCAGCTTTGTTCCCGGCTCAAGGAGCATATTGACAGCTACGAGGACTGGGCTGTTATTAAAGAAAAAGCAGGTATGGTCATCTGGGGGAGAATGGCACAAATAGTCCCACTATTGGATTCAAAACCTAACTCAGCATGTCCCCTCAGTATTCATCCGTTAAACTTGATAGGATTTCCCTTCTGAGACTCAATTGCATTTTGACCAGGTGTGAGGCAGTAGAAATCCCTGGGGTACCACTGAGTCTGTGATGTTAAATGTACAGGAGCTGTAGACCTGACCCACAGGGAAGGAGCACTGCCAGTGCAGAAAGGCCCATTAGACTGCAGCTGGGCTGCAGTCAGACCAGGGCAGCCAGGCAGCACGACCATCTCCACAGCAGCCCAGTAGGCACCAGTGGACTTTTAAGCCTTTACTAATGTTCTGCTCCCCTAAACATCCTTTCCCTCAGTATCTAAAGTTTTTCATAGACATTATCAGAATTAGTTTTCTGGCACCAAGCTAAATTTTGAACATATTACATTTATTTTCAGTGGAAAGACTGAATGCTTTGAGGTGTTTTGTTTAGATTGTCCTAGAAAGCCCATTGCTAAGGCTGAGATTGGATACCGCACTCTATTCTCCAGCCCAGCTTCCCTCCCTGTGACATGCCTGAGGGTAGATGAGCTGCCACCAGTGCTAGATGCACCATCCCTCCATTACAGAAAAGCCTCCTTTTTTCAATCCTGGAAGCTGTCCCTCTCAAGTTTAAGCTGGCTCCACTCATGTTTCTGTCTTTCTCATCTTTTCAGAACCCCCACGACCTCTTTCCCATCTTTGCCGCATCAAGGTACGAAGCTTAGTAGGAAGAAACCGCATTAAACTGCTGGACACCTTGCCTCTCCCAGACAGACTGATTCGGTACTTGCAGCATGATTACACACAGTGATCCCAGGCACACTGGACGTGCAGTGGCTTCCCGGCATGGCAACCCAGCGTCGTCAGCATGGCAAGGGCCCTCCAATGACTAATCTAAGAGAAATATTCTTCTGAAGCATCAGTGAGAAGAAAACGGAGAGAGAGAACTAAACATAGGACTGTTTTTAGGTTTTCCAAGAGAAAACACGATTCACCTCAGAGCTTGGTCTGCAAAGAGCAAGAAATGAAAGCCAACACTGAAAAATGAGTAGTGCTGAAGCAAACGCCACTGAAGAATTCAAAGGTATCCTGGGTGGAGCTTAGCATCCACACTGTGATCTCAATTCAGAAATTGTCAGGAGTCCACATATTTGGGAAAACAATCACATTTTCGTCACTGACTGAGATTTTTATTTTAGTTTCTATTCTACTGTTTAGATTTATGCTAAGTGTGCTGGTTGCTATTTCTCTGATACTTTTACATCACCTGGCTAACAGTTTTACTTTCTTTTTTTGGACTTTTCTTGAGTACTTGATTTCTGGACATTCAAATATCAGAATATTTTAATAGACTAAAATACAGAAATGTTGATTCCTTTAAAAGTCAAGGCAAGGTTTATGTAAGAAGGGTGTAAGAATTTTAGTTGCACATAGTGAATACAATTAATTTTGTATTACATTTGCAAATCAGAAGTAGGTGAAAAATTCTGCTTGAGAGAATTTNTTTGTTTGTTTGTTTGTTTGGGGTTTTTTTTTTGGTGTAAATTAGAAGTAGCTGCACTGTAAATAATGGCTTTACTCTGTCGTGAAGCTGGTGTCAGAAAAACACAAAGCCATGGAGGAGCAGGAACAGAAAGTGATGTGAAGGAGAGAGGCAAAGTACCTAGGGAGAGGAAATACTGCTAAACCAACTTTATCTGTTCCTCCCTTCGTCCCTTCAAAACCCAACCTCTCTTACCTTCTTGGAACTCTGTGGCTATAACAATACCATCACTGGAAGAAAAGAGAGATTATATCAAAATGATGAAAGTCAGACTTTGAGATTTATGAAAACAAATACCCAGAATGAGGCTTCCATATCCTTATTCAGGAGCGTAAACAGTGCCACGTTTCTTGCACCAGAGGTAGCTCCACGTAAGCCAATGGGAACCACATTTGGCGTGAGATATTACTGAGGCAGAATAAAAGTCTTAGGATTTAGCCCTGAATTTCCTGACTTTGGAAGTTTGAAGTGTCTATTAGCTCCCTTTGACACTGATGAAAGTTATTATCTCAGCTTCTTTGAAAATTAGGTCACCTATTTACAGCTCAGATCCACAACTGATTTATGGCAGTTTAACAAGTTACCGTCTATCAGCCAAACTGCTATAATTGTCCGTGAAATTCTTTTATTGAAGTTTTTAACAAGTCACATTCCCTCCCAGCTGGGGAGGCTGAGGAGCCCATGAACAGTTATTCGCAGTGACTACCGTTCGGTTGACAGGTGTGACTTGCTGAACCACTGATTTGATGAGTGCCTCATTCCTGACTAAGCATCTAAGTAAGGATAGAGGAGCCTAAATTTTGGAACTACGTCTCTGCAGATCTCATGCTAGAAGCACACTGATTCTTACCTTAGGTGACAAAGGAGCTGTGCACCATAACTGGTTTGGATTCTGCACCAGAGATCTGACAGATCTGGCTCTGTCTGTTGGCCTGCATAGCATCCATGGTATCAGGTAGAAATGTAAGTAAGGAAAATGCATTGCACCGAGTTTTATTGTGTGGATTTTTATACTTTAACACAGGACTAAAAGTGTGTTGCACACATACAAGTCTGTCTGAGCAAACAAGTTCAGATTCTTTGATGGTTTTCTATGAAATGTGTTCAGCACTTGTGGGACAGGTTGTAAGCAGATGAATTGGTTACAGCTACAGGCAATTTGTCCATAGCTGTTCCCTTCCCACATGCAAAAGAAGTTGAAAAACCAAGGGAGTTTCAATTCACACTGAACAACGATCTTCTTGCAAAGTTTTGCAAAGCCATGTGAGATTCCTCCACTGCTGAAATTTTGTCCAGTGACACCCATTACTACACGTTTAGGATCCTGCACCTTTATCTCCTGCAGTGTGAACAGGGAATTGCTTCAGGCTGGAAGAATAGTGGGTGGAGGGAAAAGGATGGGAGACAGGAAACATTTAGACGGGTTTTGCCAGTGAAGGCCTTCTATTGGTAAGCAATAGCTTGAGAGATGGAAAATCACCCGTGGAGTTCAAGTGTCACTCACTTATGGGACTGAGCAGCAAAGGTCTGGATCTTACTCATACTGGTGGAAATCAGAAGAAAATTCATTGAAATTAAGTGAGAGTAACAGAGCACAGTCGTAGAGGGTAATGGATGCAGACACTGCTTGTTAGAAACCATTTACTTAAGTGCTTTTTTAGTGTGCAATGACAGCCCTGGAGACCCAGGCTGATAGAAGGATTCACAATCACCAACTGCATGTATAACCACAGGGGTGAGATTTCATAAGCTATCCTAAACTGGGAATGTCCCCATAACCAACATTGTTACGGACGCAAGTCTCACGAGTTGTGATTTCTCTTTAAGGCCCTGGGGAAGCTGCAACTGGGTTTGAGTGGAGGAAATAAGGGAAATCCATTTCTTCTTTCAACCAAGAGACCTTTGTCTCTGTTGGGAGACCCATGTCCTGGCTGCTCTCAACCACCTGTCCTGAACAGGACAGTCATTGAGCTAGGCAGCACTGATCTGATGGGAATGTACCTCAACTGCAGGAAAGATAAGGACACATTGTACACAGAAACTGGGGAGAGAAGAGGCTGTTAGTGAGGGAATCTGGTAACTGCAATATTAAGTCCTTTCTGCTTACAGCAAATCTGCATACACTCAGTTTACATTATTTGCACTGAAATGGAGCCCACTACCTCTCCACTGCAGTAATTGACACAATATTTTGTGTGCAATACTGAATCTGCACAAATTCAATGTATATTTGATGCATCTAACTAGAAGTAACTGTGAAAAGACAAATACCCCAAAACCCAAACCAACCAGGCTTTGTAAGCAGATCAGTAGTTCTAGTGAAAGGTAAAGTGGCTTGTTTTTACTGAGTGTGATAGAATCCTTCAGACATGATGACTTTGTGTGAAATGTTCTAGGAATATTTAATGACCAGATTACTGTACTTTGTTTTTTTACTGCAACATGTGCAATTCACTTGATGTTCTTGTGCACTTTTGTGATTTTGTATTTCATTTTCTATGAAAGCTTTTTCATTTACCTCTCCCTTCCCCTTATTTATAAAAGCTATTGTGGTTTTAACAGTTTAAATTTGCATTTTTGTAGTGAATAGTAGCTCTCGAATGTTATGTTTCCGACTTTCAAACTAAGTATGAATAAACAAATGGATTCTGGAGGGCTGTCAGCTGTCCTGAATATCAACATTGAACAACCGAACATGAAATAGTCAGGAAAAATCTGAGTCAATAGTGTTGATGTTAATCTCAGGCATAATTCTTTGCAAACCTTTTGGAAAGTCTCCTTCATCCTCATTCAGTGATTTTGAATATACTTAACTGTCTTCTGTTCATTTGTGGTTTACTTCACTGCTGCTCCAGTTCAGAACCCCAGCAAGGGCATAAATGTCTGTGTGACAGGGGTCATTTGGAACACTCTGGTTCAATGCTTCATCATAACTTAAAAACATGCTATTCCACTACATGGAAAATGTACAGCAACATAGCATCATAGAAACATAGAATGTTTGGGTTGGAAAAGACCTTAAAGATCAACTTGTTCCAAGCCCCCTGCCATGGGCAGAGATATCTACCACTAACCAGGTTGCTCAAAGCCCCATCCAGCCTGGTCTTGAACACTTCCAGGGATAGGGCATCCACAACTTCTCTGGGCAACTTGTCCCAGTATCTTACCACTTTCACCATAAAGAATTTCTTCCAAATATCTAATCTAAATCTTCCCTCTTTCAGTTTAAAACCATTCCCTCTTGTCCTGTCACTACACCCCCTCAAAAAGAATCCCTCCCCATCTCTCCTGTAGGCACATTTAGGTACTGGAAGGCTGTTACAAGGTCTCCCCAGAGACTTCTCTTCTCCAGGCTGAATTCTCTGCCTGTCTTCATAGCAGAGATTCTCCAGCCTTCTGATCATCTTCATGGTGTTCTTCTGGACCAGTTCCAACAGGTCCATGTCCTTCCTGTGCTGAGGACTCCAGAGCTGGACACAGTATTCTAGGTTGGGTCTAGAATAGACCCACAGTATTCTGGTTTGGGTCTACTCTGCTCTACAAGAGCAGAGTAGAGGGGTAGAATCAACTCCCTCAACCTGCTGGCCACACTTCTTTTCATGCAGCCCAGGATATGATTCCTTCTGGGCTGCAAGTGCCATTGTCAGCTTCAGCTTGTGTCTAGCTTTTCATAGAATCATAGAATGGTTAGAGTTGGAAGGGACCTTAAAGATCATTGAGTTCCAACCCCCCTGCCATGGGCAGGGACACCTCCCACCAGACCAGGTTGCTCAAAGCCCCATCCAGCCTGGCCTTAAACACCTCCAGGGATGGGGCAGCCACAACTTCTCTGGGCAGCCTCAGCACCCTCACAGTAAAGAATTTCTTCCTAATATCCAATCTAAATCTCCCCTCTTCTAGTTTAAAACCATTACCCCTTGTCCTATCACTCCACTTCCTGACAAAGAGTCCCTCTCCTGCTCTCTTGGAGGCTCCCTTCAGATACTGGAAGGCTGCTATTAGGTCTCCCAGAGCCTTCTCTTTTCAATTCTCTTTTCTTTTCATGCACTGGTACCCTCAAGTCCTTCTCCTCAGGGCTGCTGTCATATATTAAAATAAGAAACAGTTCAAAAGGAGAAAAAGAGAAAACAAATAATTGAATATCCAAAAGGTAGAAGCCTGTTTTTAACTCTCTCCTTTCTAAAGATTTCTTTGGAAACAAAATTTCTACAGAGACTATCCACTTTGCCAAGTATTTTAATTTTGAAAGAAATCCGTATTTGGTTGAGATTTGTATCACTTCCAAATTTCCCCTCTGAACTCAAGCAGTGTCCACAGTAATCACTGAAATACCTGGGGTTTGTTCCGTGACCTGCTCTGGTCACCCAGATGGAAATCCAGACCAATGCCGGCATTGACAGAGGCACTGACAAACAGAGTTCAAAACATCAGAGTTCAGCATCTTGCTTCATCTGGTTTGCAATAGTGACACAGTTATTGGTGTAAGAAATAACCCCTTTTTCCATGTAAAAATTTCCTTGCCTACAGTTCTGCAAGTTCAGAGCCATAGTTCTCTTCCCATTGACTTAAGCAGGAGTACTGCCTCTGGTTTCCATTACAGACTCCTTGTGGATAGTGTCCTCATGGATTATTTTTTTTTTCCAAGAAGACAAAAAGGGAAAGGCATCTAAGTATCTTCACTCCTGGATCAAGACCTAACCTGATGTTTTTTAACCCTTATCTCAGCTCTTTACCACCTTGCATTTTGCATGTAATTGCAGGTATGTGGTACCAAAGTCATTTCCTCCCTCCTATAGGAGTAACCTAAAAAGGTTAGATAAGTATAGTAAGTGCTGGTATCAGGGAGAAAGCAATGAAAGCCATGTCTGTGTCTACTTTTGGCCTGCTGAACTAATGCATTACAGCCATTGTTTCCATAAAAGTAAACATTTTGGGGATGTACTGTGAGGTTTGGGGAAAGAATGAGCTATTTTTAGCCTAAGAGTAGTTCATACCCTCAAAAAAGTTGCAACCTGGTTATAAAACACCAAGCCCCAACAGAAGATCCAAAATGATACAATTGCTTAAGATGACAATTTTTTTCATGACTGCAATGTTCTCGAAATAAATGTTGCCAGTTTTTCCCTTTAGTTCCCATTAGCTTTGGCAAGAGCAAGTTCAAACCTAGGAGATCACAGGTGTCCATACTCTGGCCCCTTTGGCCTCATAATACACTTCTCTGACCTCAGTGATTTACTCCAGTATAACTGACTAGATATAGGCCTGCAGTATTAAACCTTTCAGATCTCATGTTCTGTGCCTTAGTACCACTTTCTCCATGGGTTTAGGAGAAATCTAATTTTAAAAACTCCAAACTATTAACACAAGTTTGTTAAAAGAATTGGGAAAATAACAGGCAAACCATTTTCAGCCAGGTCTTGTGATTGCGTCTTAAAATCAGGCAACATAAAAGTTGTCTGTGAGGCCAGAAATCAAGGCAGTGTATTCTATATGTTTTTTTCTTCTATCACACTTTATGGTTTTATATTCAATTAACAAAATTTCTCATTTTTTCTGCTGATGCAGACAATTGCATGATGTGGAAATTATCCTGCTTTCATTTTCACCTGCTTAATTTTTCACCAGCTTCAATTAAAAGCGCTAGCCAATTTCCCAGCCCCAGCAGAATTACTTTTGATTTACATTGCTCTGAATAGGCAGAGATTTCAGCCCTCATATCTACACACCATTTGCAAACCAAACGCGTGTCTATCCAGTGGGGCAAAAATAAACAGACCACATTTGCAGAATTGCCAAAATAAAATTACCTCCTTCCTTCCCTTATTTTTCTCTTTTAATTCTCTCAGTATTTACATACAAGAAGAGCTTAAATCAATTCACAGACATGGATTCTGCATTAAATACTGTCCTTCCAGTCTCTTGCACGCAAAAGGAAGTGACCTGAATATCTTGACTTCTGTGGAATTATTTAAAAGTACAAAAACTCTTTGAATAACAATTATTTTCATTTAGCTGCTGCTGCTGTAGGGCAACCCCAGAAAGATGTTCTCACATGGAGGAGATCTTCTAGGTGTTACAAGTGCGGGTGTGAACGGCCCGCAGCCCCACTCGCTGCAGCTCAGACAATGTCCGTCAATGAAAAAGCCCTGCTTTGCCTCACACTCCATCCTGCCAGCTTCGTAAGGCTTATTCCTGATTTACACCCGTGTGGAGGAGAGGAGAGTGGAGCCCGAGTAGCTTCTCAACAGTTCCTAATTTGCTCCAGCCCACCCACGAGGACGAGGGTGCGATGGCTGGCCTCCTTCCCCCCACGGTGCCCAACCGGGCATTGCAATTCACTCGCAGGAGCTCTTGTGTTCGCTGTGACTCTGATACCCTTCCCAAACCCAGGGGGCTAAAGATAGCCAAAAACATTGAAGATTGGCGGGGGGACGGCAGGCTTGGTGGGGATGGGTTTCAAAACCACGGGCCGGTAGAGTTTCTGCCCCGTGCTGTCGGTCTCTTTGCAGAAGCGTGGCACCTCGGCCGGCAGCGCGGCCGCACTCTTCCTCCACAGCCCCAGCCCGGGGAACGGCGACGGGGCCAGTGCGCCCGGGGCCTGGAACGCCCCCGGCCCAGGGCAGGGGAAGGGGCAGCAGATCCAGGCACCCACCCGGCCTGAGAGGACACTGGCAGGGTCCTTGTCCCCAGCATGCGGGGCGGGCTCAGGGGGGCTCTCTGGGCTGGTGGTTTCTGAGCTCCGTTTGCTTTTCTTCCCCTCATAGGAAGGAGGGTCTCTGGGGGCCGGGAGCCCCTCGATGCCGGCAGGGAAGGGCCTGGCGGGCAGGCTCGGGGACGGCCGTGGCTCTTCCCAGAAGGAGGCGGGGAGCTGTCGCTTCCTCATGGGCACCTGGTCGGGCCTGGCAGCCTCAGGGTTTTGCTCCTGCAAAACCCCTTCCCCGGCAAGGCTTTCCTCCGCCTCGGCTGTTCGCAGCACCTTCTCGGCAACAGCCCCACCATGGGGGCTGGGGTCGGGCAGCTCAGCCTGGGGGCCACGGCCCCGGTCCTCTGCCACCCTGCGCCAGCCGCTCTCGGGGGCTTTGCTGGGGTGGCACCGTGGGATCCGTGAGTACTTCTGGGAAAACCTCTTGAGCTGCTTCTGCAAGTATTTTCTGTGGTCAACTGACCGGCGACAAGGAGCCGACTTATCCAGAGCCGCTTTGATGTCGCTGGAGGCCAGGTTGACAAAGTTCAGTAGGGTTTTTACCTCGCTGTCTGATGCCATCTCACTGGATGTGCCGTGCGGAGTTTCCCATTAAAAGTCTATAATCCGCCTCTGGACAAACCTGGAAAAAATGATGGGCAGACTTAAAAGCAGGAAGCCTCATTTCAAATACCACCAGGCAAATGGAAGCCGGGGCTGGGGGAGGCACACACATGTCATACTTCTCAGCCACGCAAACAGGTTGTCCATCAGCTCACATCCATGTGGACAAATGCCCGCTGGAGCCGCCGTGTGCCCGTAGCAGCCCACCACCCTGCACCGCTGCCCCGGCACACACAGACAGGCTGTGTGCCCCGACACACAGGGCAGCACCGGCCAGCCCAGAGCCTAATCTTGTCAGCGCTTAGGTGGGAAAGAAGCAGCCAGGGCAGCCGCTCCCGCCTCCCTGTAAGCGAACCGCAGACACTCACCCCGGCGCACAGCAGCTTCTCTGGCTGGTGCTGGTGGCATCGGCAGCATCGCTGCGGAGAAGAGCCCCTTCCCCGCTAATCTTGTTAGGCAGGTTACACACCGCCAACCTCGGCGGAGGCAGCCAGGGCCCGCCAGTGTTTGGACGCAGTTTAGCGAGCACTTGAGCAAGCTGAATGAATATCGACTCCGGCGAGTTCGGGGATCTCCCAGGCCAATCAGAAGCCACTTTGCCAAATACAAAGCATCCCAATCAGGCATCAGCCTCCCCTCCTCGCATTCTTTGCCATCACAAATTGTCGCCATGGGGACAGCCACAGAAAGACAGCTAATAAATACAATCATTTCCCCACATTTTCTACCATTCTCCCCTATCCTCTTCACCCCTACCAAGGCCTTTCTCTTTAAAAATGATACAATCTGAAGAGAAAACACTGAGGATGAGTTAGGAAAGTTTAGACACTGTTTTCTTCATACTCCCCGATGCTGTCTTAGGACTGACACTAACCATGCTTCATTGGCACAGGACAATGTAATACAGAGGACTAGGCTAGCCTACTTTTAACCGTTCCCCATCAGAGCCTTTTTTTTTTCTTTCTTTCTTTTTTTTTTTTTTTAAAGGGAGGATGATGTCAGAAAAAGGTAGGAAAGGAACAAATCTCTAAAGAGATGTGCAGATATCCATGGAAAGGGAGCTTGAGCGCTCAAGAATCTTGTCTTTATGTTTGCCCCCTCAATTGAGTTACACAAAAGCTGAATTACCCATTCAAACTACCCGGACAAAAGGATGGAGTTGGATAGTACTCTTGCATCTGTAGTCAAACAGTTAGAGACTTAAATCGAGTCGTCATGATGGAGAAAGAGTTAGACAAAGCCCATAGAATTGCCATCAGCAAACATTTTCCTGTGTCATATTAGTGGGTCTCCATGACTCCCCCTGGCCTGAGGACAATAGCACAAGTTTGCACACTCGACTACTGTCACCCTGCCAACGCTGGCAAGGAGCAGAAACAGGACAATCCTTTAAGGGGAAAGCATGCCCGCTGCAGGGAAGGTAAGAAGAGAGGGAAGAAAAGGCGTGTGAAATGCTAATTGAGCTGCTTCCTTTACTGATCCAGAGCTATGAGAGCCCTCCGCCTTCTAGTAGGCTTGTCCCTAAGGGGTGGCAATAACTTAATAGCACAGTCTTTCTGAGAGCTGAAGAGCAGAAGGACTGCCCTTGGTGTGCACCGGGCACACCAAGGACGCAGAGCTGGCAGCAGCCTGTGTGCCAGCCCCAGACCCACTGCCTCCAGTGGCCAGAGCAGCACTGCTTCACTTCTCCAGCCTGCAGCATCCTGGAGATGGGAAGGAGGTGTGCACCCACCCTCAGGAAGTTGCTGCTAGCTCTGAAGCCAACACACACATGCCTTGGGGAAAGCAGAGACTGAAGTCCAAGCCATTTTGCAAGTAAAATCTACCTTACTGATGTGAAGCATCAAAAGCCTGAGCACTGAGGGTTGAAAACAGCCACATTTTAAAGTTATTTTAATTTATTTCAATTACTTTCATTTTTCTTGGAGAAGGGCAAGATCCAAACTGTGCCATTATACCAAACTCTGGGCAGAGACCTTAGGAATGACTCCTCAGTGTCCCCATACTGGTGCGCCCAGTACTGTCATCCCTATTCACATCATTTCTTGCAGTCTGGCCTGAGCCACATGTGCTAGCACCCAGGGCTCAGGTGTTTCACGTTTAGAGAGGTCTCAGGGCCAGGATGTCCTGCAGCAGAAGGTGCAACAGAGCCTTTGGCACCATGGCAGGCTGTAACACAGCACCTGATTTGCCACCACAGATGTGCCCCTCTCCTCTCAGTTTCTATTTCAAAAGCAGTTCATGCCCTGGGAGATCTGAGCTGGCTAGCCCTGCCCACAGCCTCTATCATCTGCCTCACACTGGCATGCACATATCTGCAAAATCTTCTCCATTCAGCTATTTTATTTTATTTTAATTTTTTGGGGTGGGGGCGGAGGGGTGCAATTTCGAGTCACCTGCTTGAGCATCTATTTTGGGATGTGCTAGCCAGTGCCTGGCCTCACTGTAATCCAACACAAGTCTGTCTGTGCAGCTGAGGCTTCAGGGAGGGGTTTTGCCTGGCTCATTGAAAGAGATGGACACCAAGGGATCACATCTCTTTTGGTAGGAACCAACTGTCTCCTGTGCTTGAGCGTTTGAACCCAACCTGGACACCATGTTGCACAGTGCAAACTCCGAATAGCTCTAGTTGCTCAAGGGGACGAGAAGGAAAGATAGAGGGTCACAGGACAGGTGCAAAGGAATTGTCTCAATATGTTAGTGAACCGTATCCTCAGAAACCTGGGAAACTCATACCACTTGTTATGAGATCCAATATCAAATCACACAGGCTCAAGACCCCTGGGCTGTGCTCTAAGACTGAGGACTAGTGAGTGAGTCAAACTGACGATGACCAACACTGCTGTCCTGCACAGTGGAGGAAAACCCAGCATCCCTCCAACACACCCACTGCAGAAGTGCTCTCCAAACCCCGATTCCAGCTGTGCCTGTCCCCTCCTGGAAGGACACTTGCCCAGGATCCAGCTCCTTTGACATCACGTGGCAGCAGTGGAGGGGTTCTCCATGCCCCACTGCCCTCCCTGCTCTGGCATCCCGTTCTCCTGCAGCTGAGTAACAGCAGGGAGCCAGGGGGGAATGAACTGGCAAGCAGGATTTAAAAACCAGAGCAACCCACCCTTTCAAGGTCAGACTCAGGTTGAGCTGCACAGGGTTTTCTCTAAGAGGCCACCGGAGCCCTTTTGTTCCTCGCTGCTCTCACCATGTTCATCCCAATGTACATGTGAAAGGAACAATTAACAATAGGGCACTCCTCTCTGAGGATCCAATGCACTTTGAAGTGTCCACCAACCAAAGGCTCAAGAATGATACATCATTTTCCACTGTGAACGTGTCAAACTAGTACAGCAACTGAAAAAATGTCTCCACATGCCTTCCCAGCATGCAGACAGGGACCAGCTGGAGAGCCACTTCATATCCGACATGTCACCCCCTGACAGCTGTCTTCTTGGGAATTTTTGGTATGTGAAGTTTTCTTACTCCTTTTTTTAAGTAAAGCACAAAAATAAATCCATTCACTTCAAAGTTGCAGCCAGGTTTCTCCTAAACTGGCAGCATTTCCTTCAATGCTGAACAAAGGAGAAAGAAAAGATTTTCTTATACAAAAATACCTGTGAAATGTTTTTAAAGTGTCACTCAGTACACACGATGTCAACATTTAGCCACTTCAACACCAAAACCTCTCACAGCTTATTTCTATGCTTAGGGGCCTCGGTGACTTCTTGCCCTCCTTGATTTGGGGTAAGTCTCTGTTTGTCTGAGGCACATGTCTGTATGGTAAGCATTCATATTCTCATCTCTTTGACATGGGTGTTAAATTAAAAAGCAAAACAAAACAAAACAAAAAAAAAACCCAAAACAATCATCAACAACAAACAAATATTTCAAACTTTTACTGGAAAAATAAAGCTTCTTAACAATAATCAGAAGACTTGACCTCAGAAAATTCCCTCGAGGTTTTGCTTGCTTGTGTTGAGGAAAGAGGAAAAAGGGGAGGAGAGGAGAGGAGAGGAGAGGAGAGGAGAGG